>CM060838.1:51067500-51367500 GCA_030762175.1 Metallyticus violacea | reverse complement strand
CTATTAACTGCAGTATGTGAATTATGTGGCTAATAAACTCGTATATCTCACTAAAAGATTTGATAAAAATATTTAGTTACATATACTTAGCCGATTTTTTTCATTCTTGCTATTTGCCACCACCTACGGTCGCACGGGGTTAGCTGTAGTCATCTACTACTTTGACTTGAATAGGTGTGTGATAACAGTCGGCACATGAAAGATATAATAACAGTAATCGAGAAGTCCCTCCGTATCTCTCAGGTAACTAAAAATAACCCTAGAGAAGGAAATTCAGGTGGAGTACCGGCGAGCTGTGTCATAATGTTCCGCTAGATAAGAAATGTGTTTATTTCGCGTATGCAATTCATGAACGCTAATGTAGATAAATAAATAATATGAAACTCGCTTGAATAAAGATGTTGAAAAGGTAAATCCTTTTCTTGAAGTCACAAATTCGGGTTTATCTGCCAGTTTTCTTCTGTTAGGACACTCAGGTTAACACTCCTTGCAGCATCTTGCATTGAATTTGTCTCTCTAAATGTATTAATTAAATCAAGCTCAGTATCTCGATGTGGTTGTTTTGAATTTAGAAACTTAGCAATGAAATGCTGTTTGACATTCACAGTGTAATTCCCACGTTCAGCAAAAAAAAAAAAAAAAAAAAAAAACGTGTTCCACTGGAATTATACGTTCCTCTACATACATTTTAATTGCTGTTTCCTTTACAAGTCACAACTAACAATAGCGACTCTTACTTAGCAACCGGCACTTTACCTATGAAAACATCGGAAAATATAAGTCAAATGTAGGTATACCAACTGTTTCTCGAGCGGTATAAACATGGTGAGAAGTTTTCGATAACCCGTTACTTTTAAATATTAAATCGTTTCTTTACTAGTTCATTTTAGAGCACAAATTTGAAAATTAAAAGCGTTTGTCTTAATAATTGACAATTTTTTAAATTTTTGTATGGAAATTGTTCAAATGTGCAGACCATATCTCTCTTTTAATTAACGCCTATATTTTGCCAATCATTATGTTATGTTAAGTAATATCTGGTCTTTAATATGAGCTATTTTCCAAAAATTTGTTTTAAGGGGTTCAAGAGCGGCTTTATAAAAATAAATAAATAAAAATGTAAATAAATACAGTAAATTTACTGAAAATTCTATTCAAATTTATTAGACCTAGGATGCTATATTGTAAGAACATAAAATACGTATTCAATTTTAAAATATGAGTTTGATTTTTCTAATTTTGCCACATTTCACATGGAACCGCCAAAATGCATTTCACAGACAGACAAATTTCGTAAACACGTATCGTATCAGCCTATTCAGTTGAGAAGCTATACAACTCTATAAGCGAAACAGCCGAACTAATAATTTAGGTGTATATTATGTCATTTTTATTCATATTCGCTCTATTTATGTATTCATTTCCAACGTTGAAATTATTCACATTGTAAAGTCGCTCCACTTTAATATATGTATATATATATATACATATTTATTTATTTTATTTTTCAGGCCTTTTAAAGATGAAATAAATCTAAATACAAGCCCAGAAATATTTTACATTGCTTTGGGTTTCCGATTATTTTTGGTAGAGAATTGGAATTTATCACAATTCTAAACTTTTTTCTCTATTCTATAATTTTATTATAAGAATTCAACTCCTGTATCAAAACCCCATGTGGAAAGATCGTACATGGGCTCCAAAGACCATAAGTTTCGTTGTAAATCATTGTTTTGCCAGGTTGTTCTACAGATTCGAAGCAGTGCCGCAGAAAAACTTGGCCAGAATATTTAAGTGATTATGCAAATAAATTCTCGGCACGGATGGATTGCGGGAGTTTCCGGAAACAAGTGCAGCTTGTGCGATCAAAGAAAGTATCTCTAAAATTTCATGGCCGTATCTCAAAGGATGGCAGAATATATAACGAATAGGAATCCTACGTACATGCAGCAATGTTTACACTGCTTTGTAGGTATTCAAATTCACACAGTGTGATAACTAAAATTATTTTAGCAACTTTAATTTTTCCCGAATATATAATGATCTGTGGTAGAAAATAACCACGTCCCCTTTCCCTTACAGACATGCGCGTTTGTTTCATTTAATTTCTGAAAAGAAATAAAGATAATAGACGATACTGCCGTGGGAAAATTGTTTGCAATGGTTGTCTTCTCTCTTCTACATATTATTCCATAAAGGGGTATATGAAACGAATGTAAACATATTACTTGTGATTCTATAGTACAGACCTGTTTTTGTCAGTAAGCTTCTGAAAGTGTCGGTACTGGTGGTATAGTGGTAACCATAATTACCGGGGATTCAAGATCGTGGATTCAATCCCAGCAATTATCCAGTGTAAAAACTGTAAGTATAGCTTTCTTCGGGAGGAAATTAAGGTCATGAGTCCCATGCCGTAGATTTACGGCACGTAAAAGAATCTCAAGCCTGAATGAAGAGGCTTTTGAGCAAAATTTATCGGCCGTTTTATGCCCCCAATGGAATGGGACCTGTGGTGTTAAAGAGCGTCCTTAAATAAATCAATAAATAAACACACACACACACACACATTCATAAAAAACACTCAGAGTGCAATATAAAAAAGTTGACATAAAATTTCACACTAAAAACCGTAAAATTTCACACTAAAACCACACTATATTTCGAGCTTGGCTCTTGGTCACGTGCTGAGAATGAACTGAGCTGTGGCAGGGGGCGTCTGTCTTAGTGAGCATAAGGGATGTGACGTGCCAACAGAACTGCCAACTCTAGCTGAACAAAGTAGTTTGGCAAACCTGGCAGTATTACAAGGAAATATTGAGGCCTGGAAGAATACGGGCTTTATGCAAAACTATTGCTGCATCTCTACGTCTCTAAGTAAGGTATGTTTGGATGGAGGAGCGGCATCTATGAGAATAAGGGAGAAATAGTTATCGAACGTGGCCTGGTGAAAATTGGCATGTTGTGATACCGGCAATGGGGAACAGGTTTTAACCGAATGCCTGTGATTGTTCATTCTAATAGATACCTTAGTGGACGTTAGTCCAATATAAAAAGCTGGACAAAATTTGCATTTAAGTAAATATATAACATTCGTAGAGGTGCAGTTGAAAAATGAGTGAATTTTAAACTCTGATTTCATATTCGGACTAACAAAAGACGAGCATGGGGATATCAAGGCACAAGTCTTACATTTAGGGCGGTTGCACGGATATGAGCCAAGTGTAGAGAAGGAGGGCTGAGGGTAATCAATATTTCTACGAAAAATGCTCCTGAGATTTCAAGCCGATCGGAAACATATTGGGGATATATTACATATTCTTTCAACTGCCAGCTTGAGATTACAACAAGCAGATTTGCATCACCTGAAAAAGCTTTCAAATCTGTATATTCACCATTGCCGGGCAGGGCTCGGTGTTACTAAAGTGCCTCAGGTTCAAAAGAACGTCCTCATCGTCAGTTAAGCCCCTGACCTTGCGTCCATTTTTAATTTACCACGGCCTGTTAAACCTACAGGGAATTTTCCTAAACCCCAAAAGGCTACACATGCTGCCAGCTCAGAACAAGATAGGACTCTTCAAGTAGTCAACTTGTCTTCTTATCCCTTATCTGGCTCTGAACGATCTCTACTAGAGAAGGGTTTGTCTTTTGTACCGGTTCCTAAATTTAATCGGTCCCGCCTCCTTATTGATGCAGTTAAATTTTGCCGACATTTACGATGGAAGTACCATTGGCACACGCACCCAGAAGGTTCTGCCTCGTCTGTCAACGCTGGAATACTGCCTTTGCGTCCCCCTTCCACCAATGAGCCCCCAACTTTGGCTTCCTCTCATCCTGTGGAACGTTTCATTGATAAATTTCTGGACGACATCAGTCAACCTAGATTTCTGAAGCTTTTTCAGTCCAGAGACAACCTTCTCCCTATTCAGAGAGGTTTGTTACGTAAGTTATCGTTGAACCCCAATATCATTATTTTGCCGGCGGACAAGGGCTCCTCAGTCGTTGTCATGGACCGGCATTATACACCCAAGAAGCCTTTCGACAGTTGCATGACGAAGATTATTATTTGAGCCTACTGAAAGATGTCTTCAACATAGAAATTTCACATTTTGTTTCTGCTAGAGCTACATTAGAAGGCTTTAATAAAGCTGACATTACACTGTTAACACCGGTTTCTCCCCGCACACCTTCTCTATATTTTTTACCTAAAATACATAAAACAGGCTGCCCAGGACGACCTACAGTAGCCAGTTATGGCAGCCCTACTGAGAGAATTTCAGCCCTTGTTGATTTTTATATCAAACCCATAGCCTCTTCCAGACCCTCTTATATTAAAGACTCCTTTCATTTTTTAGAAAATTTGAAGTCCTTGGATTTAAATAATTATGATGACGTATTATTAGTTACTGTAGATGTATCTTCGCTTTACACCAATATCCCCCACAACAAAGGTTTAGAAGCTTTAGCCTACTTTTTAGATAGATTAAACTTAGCTCAGACTCCTTCCAATGATTTTATTTGCCAATTAGCATATTTTGTCCTCACACATAATGTGTTTGTATTTGAGGGTCAATATTTTCTTCAAGTCAAGGGGACAGCCATGGGGACCAGAATGGCTCCATCTTACGCCAATCTGTATATGGCCAAACTTGAAGAAAAATTTCTACGTGCAGAACCCTTAGCACCGTTGGTGTGGCGCAGATTCATAGACGATATTTTCATCATTTGGACTCATGGTATTACGGCATTTGATAGTTTTTCAATAAGTTGAACACCAACTATCCAGTTAAGTTCACATCCACAGTTTCCCGTACTCAAGCTGTCTTCCTGGATGTGGAAATTCAGTTAGTCAATAAGCAATTTTTGATATCAATTCATGCTAAACCTACTAACTTACAGCAGTACTTACATTTCGAAAGTTGCCATCCATCACATATAAAAAAGGCCATTCCCTTTTCTTTGTCACTATGAGGACATCGAATCTACAATAACGACTCAGCTCTTGATAGAAACATCAACCAATTAACTGACAAATTAGTTAACAGGAGTTACCCCCCTTCCCTGGTAAAATCCAAAGTCCAAGCCTCCTATCAGAAGCATACTTCTAAGACTCGTAAACCAGCAGATATTGACCCATTGAATTTCACAGTGACATATTTTCCGGGCATTGAAAGACTCAAAGCTGTCCTAAAAGACAACTTCCATAATCTAACTCAAAATCAGCTAACCGCATCATTTTTTCAGACATTACCAAGGTTATGTTTCCGATCGGCTCGCAATCTCAGGAGCATTTTTCGTAGATATATTGATTACCCTCAGCCCTCCTTCTCTACACTTGGCTCATATCCGTGCAACCGCCCTAAATGTAAGACTTGTGCCTTGATATCCCCATGCTCGTCTTTTGTTAGTCCGAAAATGAAATCAGAGTTTAAAATTCACTCATTTTTCAACTGCACCTCTACGAATGTTATATATTTACTTAAATGCAAATTTTGTCCAGCTTTTTATATTGGACTAACGTCCACTAAGGTATCTATTAGAATGAACAATCACAGGCATTCGGTTAAAACCTGTTCCCCATTGCCGGTATCACAACATGCCAATTTTCACCAGGCCACGTTCGATAACTATTTCTCCCTTATTCTCATAGATGCCGCTCCTCCATCCAAACATACCTTACTTAGAGACGTAGAGATGCAGCAATAGTTTTGCATAAAGCCCGTATTCCTCCAGGCCTCAATATTTCCTTGTAATACTGCCAGGTTTGCCAAACTACTTTGTTCAGCTAGAGTTGGCAGTTCTGTTGGCACGTCACATCCCTTATGCCTCACTAAGACAGACGCCCCCTGCCACAGCTCAGTTCATTCTCAGCACGTGACCAAGAGCCAAGCTCGAAATATAGTGTGGTTTTTGTGAAATTTTACGGTTTTTAGTGTGAAATGTTATGTCAACTTTTTTTATTGCATTCTCAGTGTTTTTTTTATGAATTTTACGCTTTTTAGAAGTTTTTATTACTCCATATATATATATATGTATATATATATACATACTTTGAGAGGTTTATTTGGATTACGACTCTATTTTATTTCTCTTTTATCTGTTTCACAATTTCTTCTGTCAGTTTCCTGGGATGTGTGGCATGCTTTTGCTTTTCTCTGCAACTAGTTATTCTGAATTTCGCTTAAGATTCTTTGCGCTTTTACAAAAATGTATGTGAATACAAAATCAAGAAACCGCACAAGAATTTCTTGTTTAAGTTTTACAGTGTGTGAAAGAAATAAAAGATAAAAGAATTTATGAGATGAAAGGAGTTCAAAAATAGGCTCATCAAGAATGTAGGCAAATTGTTTCGGATGCTTTGTTGGGGTACTGCAGGCGTTAACCCCAAAGTTACGAATATGTTTATGAATGGTCAAGAGAATGGAAAAAAACAATAGCATACCTTAAACAAATAATTTATTTTTCCCAATACTAATATTATTCATTAAAGTTCAAGTACAGTAATCCTGCTTAAAAGTACCTATTGTAGTTTTCAAAAGCTTTATCACTTCCACGAATTTCTTTACATTGGGTGAGCAGTGCATGATTTGTAGTTACATTGAAGAGCAGTTTGCATATGACTGCGCCTCCTCCAATAATATTGGTTTACTTTTGAGAGGGAATGAACATACCTCACATCTCAACGTAGCTATGACGATACATACCCACGCCTATAGCTCCATACTGACGTCGTTATTACAGAAATCGCTAAGTCCGAATTGGTTGTTTGATGTGTTGACATTACAGTATTAAGGAAAGGGACCTTTATAATCCTGAATGTTTCTATGTAACAGATACCTTTTATTCTCATTTAGTCTAGATTTTACATTTATAGTCGAGCAAAACTTAAATTGTTAAGTATATCAGAACGACGGCAATTTCCAATATGAAGACATTTAGCTCCAAGCCCTCTATCTACTCTTAAATTCTTTGAATATATTTTTTCTGCAACCTTTAATAATTCCAGCGTCCATTTACCTCTTTAATGCCAGTGCAAAAATATGATTCCATATCAAAAGCTCTTTGGATTAGGTACACCCTATCTGCAGACTCAATCACTTACACAGCCACTTAAGCGCAATGTGATGTAGCAGCCTTCTAGATGACCGGCTACCAGCACGGAGCGATACTTACGTAGTCCAACTTTGGGCAGAATAAAAATTTGAGGGAAAGTTAAATTGATCACGTTGTGTTTTCTGCATATAAAGTTAATAAATTTCGAAAGTTAACAATTTTACCATTTAGAGTTCACTTTTTTACAGGTATAATTAAATCTTAACACATGTGTTACAACAATGCGCATATTTAATAGGCGCAGGCTATGTACCACAAAAATACAATTTAACTATTTCAATTGATAGAGAAATTATATAGAATCTGTGTAAACGAAAATAAGAAAATTAAAATATATTATTGTTACATTCATTTTTAAATTACAGAAGCAACGCTAATTAAAAAAACTAACAATGATATCACCAGACGTGCTGAAAACACCATATAGGAGTAAATATATGTTTGTAACATAATCGAAATAATTTTCTTTCCATTAGAAGAAGCAGGTAAAAGTTGTGAGAAGATGTGCACGTTTTTCATCTCTTCATTATTTCAGTTTTTCAATTTCATTCATGTTTGGGTTTTTGATTTCAACCGCGTGGCGCAACCAGGCTTGTATCCACAACTCCGAAAATCCATTCCGTAGCGATGGTAGCACGTAATCCGATTTAAAACCTTGTTTTGGGATGAGGAAGGGCTAGTCTGGCGAAGGTTGTTAGAGAATTAAATGAAAACTCATTTCAATTAGCTTAATGGGCTTTCCTGCTTCAAGGTTACGGATTTGCGCATGTGCGTTTCAGAAAAAAAGTTGAGATTACCCAAGTGCTGGAAAAGTTGCTTTATCAAATTTACACCCTCTACACTCACAACATTGAGAGTAATTATTCCCCCGTAAGCGTGTTTAAATATAATTAATTAAAATTGGATGAAAATACAAAGGGTTTATATAAAGGTCTACCTCTGTAATGGCGTTAAAACTGTTTGCTATTTGGTAGGTTTTTATAAAAGTACATAGATAAATTTTGGTTAAAAATAACTGGTAACACTTTGCCAGCATATAAACATTTTATTTTCTAAGGCAAGGATTAAATGTATAAAAAGTTTGAAATATATACATATTTGCAATATCTAATTTTTATGAAACTATGTAATCAACTAATAAATACATAATGAATTATTATTCATTTATTTTCCATTTTCAATAATTTTACCAAGTATTTATAAAAATAAATGTGAATTACACTTAACATTTTTCCGGTTGACAAAATAAGACAAATGTCCAGAATGTTTGCTATCTGCAAAGATATTTTTCTGGAATGAAAAAAAATTGCTCAACACCAAATGTTTTACGCCCTGAATATAAATAAGTGTCTTTTATTATATGTGTACTACATCTCCAAGAACATAAATTTTTATTTGTATTTAACACATTTACTGTCCTGCGCATGAAGCGGTCGTAAGCAATGCAGGCGGATGTATGCCAGCAGGCGGTGTTCCTGGATAGTATTACCAACCAACTTTTAACAGCTGTCTGTCGGGTGCATGCCATTTATATGTTTGGCTTCAGTCCTCCTAAGGCTTCAGAGTGACAAAATCCACTTGCAAGATTCTTTTATAATAGCGCTGTGACTGACATCCGATCATTTCCTTAAAGTAAAGTTTTGTCGATTATCAGCAAGTTATTTTGGAAAATTTTCGATTTTTAGAGAGTTTTTTGCTATCAACCAGTTGATTCTGTATTTTTTGCCCTCCTTTTATCGCAACTACTCTACATTCACCAGGGACAGGCTTTTAAAGTAAATGCATATTTCTTCTCTTCTGTCAGGAAATATGCTCATTTATGTGTGAATTAATTATTAAACTTTCAACAATTTAAACAATACTTTGTTTTCCATATAATGCACATTTTGCTTGTTTTGTTGATAAGCCTATTTTATCAGTTTGCAAATTATGCCGCATATTTGCTTTTTACACGAACATTTCATAAATATATGTCTATTTTGTTTTATTTTCATATTTGATTTACAAATTCAACATTTTCGAATACTATGTGACATCGAGTCAGTCATGAAACTTGGCAGCACTGATGGTAGTTCTCACACAACGCAATCAATAGGTCACGTCACATCAGTGAATCCAATTCCTAACTGGTTGCAGCCATTTCCTCACGGTATGAAGGTGGTTGTTAAGGAGTTCCCGAATTCAGTTCAAATGCAGTAGTTATACTTGTGCATAATATTAAATTTAGTTTAAACATTATTGTTTAGTATCAAGATTTATAAAACTGTAATTTATTAATTGAAAATATTCAACCGTTAATTGTTTTAGAAATTCATTTCCTCAATTTTTCCTGCAGATTCGGATTTGTTCTCCAATTGAAGCTTCAGGTCATGCAATTCATTATGGTGCTGGTGAAGACCTTGTCTTCGTGTAATCATGCCAAAAGTAAAAAGAGCGACAAAGCTAGGTTACAGAGTTTGAGGCAGATTTGTTATTTACTCACTGTACAATTTTGCGCAAACGTGTGAGAAAATTTGTTACGAACTTACAATTGAAAATATTACATAACAGGTACAAAGTAATTATGTGTGAGTATCAATCAATGAAACACCAGACAGGTAAATTGAAAATTTATAGTTGAATCTCTCCATAAAATGAACCAACCGTCCCATTTCTCCTTGCAATAGAACAACTACAAATAGCTCTTCTGTTTCTAATATTTTTGTGATTCCACGAACTTGCTTGATCAGGTGGTATTCAGTATGATTTTGTATTACACTTTGTGACCGATGTTGCGATCTACATGATCAAAGTTGGCAATATTCTTAAAGTTATATTTCCAAATATGACATAGTTGACTTTTCTTGCCATGGGTTACATCGGATTGCAAATATCATGCAAATTTCTCGTTTGTAGATAAGCTGATATATTCTGTAAAGAAAACAAACATTTCATGCCCCAGCACCAAATGTTTCACTTCCACCAGAACCAGTTTTAACGCGCTGATGAATGGTTAAGTGCAGCTCTATATTACATCGAACATTTGGAAACAGGAGTGTAGTGAATACATTTCATTCAAATTATTAAATTTGAAATTTGCTCAAGACATATCAAAGAGCACAGAAGTGGAGACTAATCTTTCTTACATATCTTCACATTTATCTCATCTTCCTTCTGCTATTACTTCTTTGGAAACCAACAGTATTACGTTATGCCAGCAGTTATTATATTTCAAAACACTGTCTGCAAATTAAATTCGGTACTTGAAGTGTTGGCAATGTAGTGAAGGAAAAAGGACTTGGTATTCTTTAAAAAAATGTAGGATATTATCAAATGTGTAAGATTGGAAGGGAAACGTTCTGAACTGCCCAGTGAAATCCGCTAAATGCAGATAAAATTGAGCTAAGTTACTGTGAGATTATATAAAATTGCATTAAATTTTTTTTAAGTCAGTATGGACACACATACTCATATGTGCATATTTTGGAAGTTTTCAATGCATAAATGCATACATATTAGAGTTATTATTAGATCATAAATTCCTAATTATCACATTTACTCTTCGTCCACAATTTGGGGTCGATTTGACCTGAGGTCGAAGCACGGCATGGGTTCAAATCAAATCAGGAAAGTTTCAGTTCCAGCCACTGTGTTAAAATTTCTATAAGCGCTTTTTGTAAGCTTTTGATGCTTTTCTGTTTTGATTCCTGGATTTTATCACTTGAATGTTTTATTTTCTTATTCTCTTTGTCTTTTCTCTCGCTCTCTCTCTCTCTCTCTTTTTCTAGATGTGTCTTGGGATAGTTTAAGCTCGATATCTGTAGGGCGGGGAGATTTTTCCCCATTATCAAGTTCACCCAGAACGAGGTTGGCTCAATTCCAGGCGTATCTGGAGTACTTTCTTTCCGAAGGCGGTATTAAAGGGATAACTTCGCTGGACTACATACCTTTGTCTCGTGCATGGCCAGGAAAACTCCCGGCCTTTCCATTTATTCCCATTCCTTTAGTAAAAGGAAAGTTTACCCAGTCTTAAATTTCATGGATTAAACATACCTCGCTAGACAGATGGCAACATTTTAATGTTTTCCTCATTTAGAATTAAGTTGACCGGGTTGTATTTAGTCGGTGTTTCACTGAGAAGTATAGGGTGATAGCTCATATTTTTCATAAAATGTCCGAAATTTGCAACTCTTCCTTAATTTTAGCATTAAATTTATTCGTTCCATTTAAAATGCTGAGCATCCATTGTCTGGCATTTTACTTATTATCGGAATAACATAAAATTGTTTTTTTCTATTTCCGTACTAATATTTATTTATCTAAATACAGATACAACTTGTTGTTCTTCCCCATATAAATTGCTCATACGATTTTTCACGTCTTCGTTTTATTTTTAAGGCAATACATTATTATTCACACACATAGCTGCTTTCAGTATTGCAGGCGATGTTGAACTTAATTCAAATCCTCGACATCACTTATATCAGAATCAAAAAATAAATTATTGATCAAAAACATCTAACTGAAAAAGAAAAACGGAATTATATGTCCGTAGTTAGACAACTAGGCATATTTAATCGTGTTTCCCACTATTTCAGACGGTGTTCATAGTTACATATCGTCAATATCACTTAAATCCAACATGTCTAAATAAATGCGTCGCTTTTACTTACAACTAGCTTGCGTCGTATAATATATTATTAGTGTGGGCTACTGTTCCCAACTGTCATATTTCCACATCGTGAATTCAGTAAAATAGCTTAGTTAAATGTCACGTCTCTAATTAATGTGCATAAATATCTGTAAATATATCTTTTCTCACTGAATTTTATATGTTTGTATTTTGCAGTATGCTTTCGTTTTAATTTTAATTTAAAATTACATTAAACAGAGGATGTTATTAGTTTAGAAACTACCAAATGTGTTAAGTACCTAACTTACACTTAATAGAACTTGTTAAAATTCCTTTACTAGCTAGAGCTTTGAAATATTTCTCTGGTCTAGTACGTTTGTATCTGCCTTATCTCTTTCATGCACAACTTACAAAAAACGTTCGTTATATTCAGATTAAAGTAAGATCGTGTTTTGTCTTGTACACTTTCTTCTGTTCGCCACCTTCATTTGGAGCTCCTCTTTCAATTCTGGTTAAGAGTTTGTAGCACTGCAAAGTCCAATAATGTAATTTCCATGCAGTTTCTCTGTCCAGCGAATTCTTTCTGCTTTTCTTTCGCAATTATTTTCCCATTTCCTTTTCCATTTTATAAAACGGATATTCGTATATTTTACGCAGTACTTCCATGTGTATTCCAACAATATTCATTTGTGCTATGTCACTAACTTTCTTTAAAATAAAGTCGCGAGAATATGGATACAAGATACACAGTGCATTTGGGGATATCTACCGCGAGTTATATCTGTAATGTAGTTTAAGACACATATCGGCCTACTGCTTAAACAAAGAACGCAAAAAGTGCTTATAAATGAATGAAAGAACTGTAATAAGCAGTTAGTAAAAGAATAGTTTAGTACCACATAACATTTGCATTTTCAAAAGGAAAACTAAATTTAATTTCAAGACACAACCGGTAGCATTCAAAATTTCCTGTTCCAAAGCTGGTCAAATTACTGCGACTTTTCATAGCTTTCTACAGAAATAATTATGTAAGAAGGCGAATGTGTAATTTAGCTTAAACCGCATCTTACCGAAGTACTAAAATATATGAGGGGGTTCGGAAAACAAGCGGCCAACTCCACTTTTTCTTAAAATCCAGTTGCTATTATTATTTCGAAGTACGGAGAATTTAGTTTGTGCTTTAAGTACACAACTCCTGAATTGCAAATTTTCATACAGATGGCAGCACTTTGCTTGTGTTTTGAACTGTTTTTCTCTTCTGTTCAGAGCAGTAACTAAGCGACTAATTCTTACAATGATACAAATGGTGATGATATACATATGTACTTACATGAGGGTAGAAATGGAAACGCTTAAAAAGAAAATGTAAAGCAATAGCTGCATTTTCTGATTCGTGCACTGGACAGAACAGAAACTGCAACATTTTTATTTCCAAATAAAATTGCTGCATGACCCATAAGTAATTAACCACAAGTTCATGCTACCATGCCAAAGCTTTCCTACCTAACGATGCAGACTTCGGCTTGATTGAATTAGCTAATTGTAAGAAACAATACATTTTCTCCACTGATATTTGAGTAGATGTTGTAAGAACACGTAGAAAGAAGAATAATTTTGTTGTGCGTCTGAAGAAGGAAGAACAAAGAAACTACTAAACCACGTAGTGGTTAGAAAAGGGGCTATTAATAGGCAACAGTTGCAATGGCTAAAGTGAAATGGATGAAGTTTGTGAAAATGAAAGCATTTATTACGAAATTCAAAAAGAGTTTCAGCCTAAATGATGAGTTGCATGATTTCTGTAAACGTCAAAGAAATAGATTTCTACAAAACCTGTTATCAGTGAAACAGGAGCCGTCCCCTACAAGACAGAAGTTTTGTAACAGCAGCTAAGAAAAATGACATGTTAGACCTTCTTGCTTACATTCCTCTTTGTATCATTCATATTTCAAAAACTTAACCTATATGTTCTAAAGACCAGGTTTCTGACAGTGAAAATGATGAACCTATGTTTTGTTATATATTATACGAAATTTGAGCCCTCTAAATGAGTTATTATGGAGGGGGTTATTTGGAGCACAAACTAAGCAACTCCATATTTTCCTATAATGTTATTTTTATGTCATAATCTACATATATAAAAATTATTCCTATAAATTTTAATAGATTTCAATTTATATTACTATATATACAAGGGATAAGTTATAAATTATGGCAAGTGTGTTTTTCTTTCTCGTGTACAAGGGGAAACACAAAACCTTTAATATGTACGAATGAAAGTATACGACATTTATTGCCGAGTGGTGCGACCAACGGAAGGATGGATGTAGGCGTCCCTCGGAGGGAAAAGAGAAACACAGGCAGCCGGGCAACATTTGTTTATTATGTCATGGGTAAAAGATACCATAACTTACACAGGGTAGCAAATCCGTCACAGGACGAGTCTTCCAGGTAATCCATGGTGTTAACAGCCTTCGAAGAAGTATCCAAGATGGTTCGTTGCCAGGAACAGGGAGCCCTCTGTTCACCTCGCCACTATTCTCTAGGGCAGGGCATAAGCACCCAGTGCTTCCCGTAGCTCTTTGCGGCATTCTCGTGCATTCCTGCCACGAAGAAATGTACGCGCGTGATCTCCATTCCTGACCACAGTCGCTCACCAACTGAACTTCGGAGCGTGCTGAGACACGCACCTCTACTCACATACACCATCTGGTGACTTCATTCTTAACTACATTTCATACACTTTCAATCGTATATGTTAGAATTTTCACATCTTCATATTTAGTATTTTTGCGAGAAAAAAATACATGCCATGATTTATGCCTTAACTCTTGTACATTGCAACACAGTGTGTGATATATTCCTTAATTTTCTGTGTCAATGTGCAATAAATTGTAAACTACCTTCGATGGAGTTACCCCACTTTTGCACTGAATGCCTCAAATGACGCTCGAAATTACTCTGAGAGTAGCCTTCTAAAGTCATTGCAAATTACGATTGGGAGTGTGGTGTCTGATACAAAACATGTTACTTCATCTTTTCTTCCTTAGTGTCATATATGCACTTGGAACTTGCGGTGAGGACTTTAGTTCAACTGTGACTCTATAAATGTACTCAAATTATATACGTTTATATGTAAAGTAGTCATAACGATTTAAAAAGTACCTAACTCTGTACAGGTTTTCATAAATGAATGGATAATACCATCAATTGGAAGTGCCATACTTTTATGATACAATTTAGCAACGAAGTTGCTATTTTACTCAGTTATTTTATAAATTATCGGTTTGTCTATTCAGACCTGCCTAAGAAAATCAAAGACAACTCTTTAACATGAGATTTGTTAAGATATGAATTAATTAGTTCAACGGTTACTTCTTTAAGAATTATTAATTAAAATATTTTATTTTTAAGTTTCTTCTTTGCTGTTGCCTCTTAATAATGGCTAATGAGATTAAGACAAAGTTGCTTATAGTGAGGTTTTTTTTTTTTTTTTTGAATAGTGTTTAGCCCCCGTTTTCACTACTGAGGCACCACAGGCAGTGGACACTGTTAATACATGAAATGAAATGATAAATTGGGAGAGGACTATTTTTTAAAGGAAAGAAATGTTCCAGGCCTAAATTTAGGGTACCTCCTCAGCATTTGCCAATTATGAGTCAGGAAAACCTGGAAAAAACCTCAGTCAGGGAGGACGGTCCTGGCAGGATTCGAACCCCGTACCTCCCGCTCACTAGTTCGCGCCTTAACGACCTCGGCCACCTGTGGCAGTGTGAGGTGTGTGGTATAATATCAAACGTGATTATTATGTGAGTTGAGTGAGCAGATGGTTAAGGATAGGGAACGAGGAGAGCGGAAGATGCCTTTGAAGCACATCAATGTATACTCTGCATATGAAGATGGATTAACACTTCAAGCGCGGTCGAGCAGCCGTCCACATACGCATCGCCAGGCATCGCTAGTGAATTCATATCGCTTTGAAAATCAGGTAAGAGTCCGCCACTCACTTATGAGTCGAGGCACGAGTCTCAAGGTCGTTAAGGGGAGCTTAATTGTACAGAAATTGAACGACTACACAATTAGCATGATCTTTGTCGGAATGATAACTAGTCATAAGATGAAAGAGCATGAAAAGTACATGAAAGATCAGATGGAAAAAGTTGAGACTGTTTGTAGGTGAAATCGGAGAAATTGAAGAATCTCGAGAGGAAAAAAAAAAGAATAGAAAAATTATGAACAACTGGCATTTTGCAATACTGAGACTTAAATTTGTGTCCGCAGACCTTGCAACTTAGTGCTCTAGCTAGCTGAATTATTGGGATGGCCTGCATAAAGCATTCATCAAATCTGATAGTCATAGACACCACACAAGAAAAGTTTCAGTAATATTTATTTACTATAACAAATTTAAAGCTGTTCTTGTTTTGGAAACTTTCTAATCACAAATTAAAATTACGTTTACCCGCGTATCTTAAACTATTTTCAGAGAGCTCTTCATATTTATAAATAAATTAGCAATTATAAATGAAAATTTTTGTCATTCTAAAACTGTATTTATGTCAAACAAATAGTTGAGACATTTATTAGTAGAAGAAACGTAATTACCTAAATCTTTGCATAACATTACCAGTATCGAAGCGGCAATAACTAGCAGGTTTTAAAAGTATTTTGGCGAGGTAAAATTACAAGTTATTATTATTATTATTATTATTATTATTATTATTATTATTATTATTACATTTTACACCAATTTGCTGTTTAAAATGTAATTTTCTCGCTCTGAAAGAAAATATAGTAATAAGCAATGATGGGATCAACTGTTATTGATTTTTCTCTAAACCTGACACGGTTCCAGGGTTGCTTACATAATTACTCATCTAAATAAATCTTGGTAAAAATTATGTAATATCCATGATTACGTTTTAAAATCGTTGCTTAAATTATCCCATTGCATATTAACACTAGAGTGTTATAAACGTTTCACTGGAAATTGTTTTTGGCTATTCTTTGGGTTAGTTATTAACTCCAGTGTGTCAAGGTGACATAAACTCTTAGAACTGATACTTAAGGCTATATTAAATGACATTTAACACATCTACAGGAACTTGTTACAAGTGATATTTTGGATACTATAATACTATAGCTGGTGTTGAACAGAAATATTTGAAAAATACCTACTGTTAAATCTAAGACTCTAATCATTCAAAACCGGAACATTTAGTGATGAAAATAATTTCAATGATTATTATTTACTATTAGTCTAGTAAATTTATATTTACTAAATATGTATATAATTTTACTTTGTTTTCTTAGAATCAGACGGTAGAACCGTTTCCTTTCGAATTAATGCTCCTAATAGTAAAATACATCAAACATTTCCTAATCTGGCGTACGCTATAGCTATAAACGCCAAATATATTGAAATATTTTTTCAGGAGATATTAAAATGCAGAAGTAAAATTCGTATTGGAAAATATGAGTCGATGTTATCCTTTTACTTGTACTTTTTGAATAGGAATTTAAATTTGATAAACTTTATAATTATTAATTCAACTTATTATTAAAATATTTCCACTAATACACCCAAAACAGTAGGAAAAAGCTATTTGTAGCAATTAGTCTATTTTTACCAATTATATTCAAAAAACATTATATTTTTCTGCATATTTTAGCTGTTTCATTTATTTCATAGGCAATGTCACAGAAACTTTTGCAATTCGATAATTATTTTCTTTATCTGAAATGTTCACACTGCACGCTCAACACATAATAAATTAAATTCAAAAAGGAACATTGCTGAACATTTCTTGATAACCTCTTATTCGTACTGTACGATTTTATTTTCAGCTGAATATATCAGTATTGCCATGCAAGAACTATGAAGATGCACACCAAACTGAATGGGTTGCTAAGAAGAATTTATAACAACACAAAAGAAGAGGCTTTCAGTTCCAGGTTATAAATCATGAAACATGGCCCGTTAACGGAGCTAAGTGTAATGTATTGTATAGCGGCGAGTGGAAATTTAATATAACAGGAAATTGACTACTATGACGTGCTTCCTGTCGCTGTGCATGCTGGGAGGTGCCGGTATCGATTCCATGCCTCTAGGTTTCGCTCCACGTTGTTAAGGGAGAGATTTGGATTAAATATTTTGAGGCTGCAATTCGTCTGAATATTGGTCATCGCAGTGTGCAGACACAGAATCGACGGTTTACATACCTCATGTCATTGACCTCACGGTTCCTCAAAGCACACGCTGTATCGTTCTCACTCATGGATGTCTGAAACAGTAGCAAACATTGAATTGAGCATTGTTTTCTAATAAGTACAAACAATATCAAAAAGCAAGAATAAAACATTTTAACACGCCTTTAGAGGAGAATGTGTAGGGAAATATTGTATAATAGGTTATATTACGTATTATTTACTGCGTTTAACTTTGTTTACAAGTAATATGACACGTCACATGTTAATAAGGATGATATTTTTCTAGTTTAAAGATTCTAAATGATTGTAAAATTATCAATGCTCAAATTTCCCTAAATTTGTAATATAATTAAAATATCACAAAGCTAGTGGACTTAGGGATAATGAATGGGAAAAGAATGCCTACTAAATTGACTAGCGCGTTTTTTGTTGCTTTCCTTAGGGTTGGTTTCTGTCCCAGCGAATGCACAAAGAAACCAGTTTACTGCTTAAATATAATAAAAATGGGATGGTTACACGAAGGTGGCTGCCCCAACTGTCCAACAATCACTGAACTGACCACTTCATTTTCACATTATCTGATACGAAAAGCAAAGATCGTGGGGGAAAAAAGAAAAGACAGCGAAAGAGTCAAGATGAACCTATTGAATTTTATGTCACAAATAGAGAACATTTTCAATAACCCTCAACTTAAAATTATACAGAACAGGAGGAAAGTAATATTTAAAAATCACAAGAGTTAAAATTTGAATATAACGTACGTTTCAGAAAAGTTACAAAAACTTCATGCCTTCTTAGTCAATGAACTTTTATTGATAAATATCTTATAATTTTAATAAAACAAATTTGTTCAGAATGTTTAAATGAAAAATTAACTAACGTAATAAAAGTCATTTTTTTTGATTGATTTATTTAAGGACGCTCTTTAACACCTCAGGTCATCAGCGTCCCATTCAACTCGGCGTGAAACGCCCGACAAATTTTGCTCAGAGGCCTCTCTTTCAGGCTTGAGGTTCTTTTTCGTGCCACAAATGTACGACACGGGACCCACGGCTTTACTTCCCTTCCGAAGGAAGCCATACTTAAGATTTTTACGCCCGAAAAAATCCATCGGTCCTGGCCGGGTTCGAATCCGCGTTTTGGGTATAGGAGGCAAGTATGGTAATCACTACACCACCCGGACCGACATAAAACAGTCAAATATAGAGAAACTTGAAAATAGGTTTCAGCATAATTGCAATTAATGAAATTTTAGAAGTTACTGCTTGTAGTTCCCAAACGTTTTTAGAATCTCTGAAAGTGTTTACCTTATCAAGTAGTGAGCTATACTGCAGCTTCTTTCTGTTGTTGTAGGGAGAAGCAAAGTGTGAAACGTAATAGAAAGAAGTAGAAGGAGGAGGAGGAAATGGAATTGAAACGTCTAGTTGATAATTTCCTCGAATTTTGTATCCTTGTTTAAAATGGAAATTTTTCTGTAAGTTCCAGTCTACAGTGGATGACAGTACTTTAAAAGAATAACAGAGATGCTGCATTAGAAATTATTTTCTGTATATACGATTAGTTCAAACTTTTCCACAAGTTGAGCGCTTTTGCTTTTTGTAGTTTTTTGCTTGTTAGTTATAAATATATAGTTTGATGGAAAGCAAAAAAAAAAAAAAAAAAATATTTAGATAAAAATTCTGAAAATAAAAAAAAAACATTATTCTCTATTGTCTTCAAGTGATAAAAACTGTTTTAGGGACTTTTAAAATGTGTAGTGTATCTGAATCAAATTAAGGGTGCTGCGCAGGGTACAGGGTGACCATTTAGTATACAAAAGAGGTATGTTCTTATTACAAAATATAACATTTCCCTTTCTTAGTCGTTAAATAATATGCCATCCAATTACATAATGACTGATTGGTGGTATATGCTTTATCGGCCGATAAGCCATCGCTCATGGCCAAAGTCAAGGAGGGCGGGGAAACAAAGGAATTGGTGGTAGAAACATTAGAGGGATAGTCTAAAGTTCTAATTCGTTTAAAAATTCACGCGTGTCAAGCAAAAAGATGCTGAAACTACCACACTTCATTTCACACATTTCTGACATCTACTTATACAATTATTCATTACTCTTCTTAATTCTCTCTGAGAAATAAATTTAATTCTTGGCGAACGTTTTCTTTTCGTCTAAGATGTGTCGATACTACTAATTTATGAATCGCATCACGGCTTTTGACTCGATTACCTGAGAATTTCTCTTCAAATAATCTCCTGGTAGCGCAACTGAACCCGATAGGATACACGAATCATAAATAAGCATTGGTTGTGGAATAGTATTTTCTATTTATTTTACTTAGCTAACTTTATTATAAGATTAGACATGTATTGTTTCTTTAATTTGTCACTTATTGAGTGGTATGAGACACAAGGCCAACGTAGCAGTTCGGTAAATTTGCTCGCCTCGACTGGTATAGCTCAGTTGACCTTAAGCGATGATATCGAACGATGCAGTTTCCCACCGGCGTATCCGTAATCGAATAATTGGAAAACTCTGATGATTATTAGCCATGTTGCAAACAAACAATATATCAAAATAACATTGCTATAAGGCCTATTTCCGTAAAATGGCTTGTAATCTTTCTCAGTAACGTTTCATTTATCTCCTAGCCGAAATAAAGCTATACTTACCAACTGCGTTCACCTCATCAAAAGGATAAATATTATCACAAGTAATATCACGAGAGGGTCTGATATTACCGATAAATTCATGAACGTTATGAGTGAATTTATCTGGCAAGCTCAGACCCTCGAGTGATATTTATTAGGACTTTCACAAATAAAATAAAAATTTAAATAAAATTCCTCTAAACTTGGATTACATAATGGTAATAATTGTAATATTTGTACATTTAACCTTATCAAGCAATCTTGAGAGAGAAGAATGCCTTTTGTCGGTAATTATAATAGAGAAGAACAAAATACGGGTTTAGGACTATTTCATTAATAGAATAAGAATAAAAATGAAACATATTTGAAATTCGCGCACAGAATGTTAACACTTGCATAAAATGTTATACTTATGTATATCCATTCTCTTCAGAAACCGTCGGTCCTGGTGGTGTAGTGGTAACCATACTTGCCTCTTAAACCCAAGATCGCGGGTTCAAACCCGGCCAGGATCGATGGGGTCTTAAAAATCCTAAGTCCTTCGGAAGGGAAATAATGCCGTGGGTCCCGTGTCGTACATTTACGGCACGATAAACAACCTCAAGCCTGAAAAAAGAGGTCTCTGAGCAAAATTTGTCGGCCGTTTCACGCCCTGAATTGAATGGGACGCTAATGACCTGAGATGTTAAAGAGCGTCCATAAATAAACAAATCAAAAATAAAATCTTCAGAAACCGTGAGACTGAAATGGACAAAAGTCGACTATTACAATCGCTACCGTTCGATTTTCTAATACCAACTGAGGAAAAAAAAGTAATTAACATACAGTGTCTCTATTTTTCTTTGTATTCTGTGCTTTGTAATTCCTAATTATAAGATCAATTTGCACATTTGACGCATCACCAAAGCGCTTTGAAGAACCCTCCATTTTGCATTATGATTGTCGATTGTCATGCTTTTGTTTTTATTAACAGTTCTCCCCGCATTTAGCAAGCGTGGTCAGTGATGCGTGTTCAGGAATTATATAGTGGAGGTGGCTACACTGACCACAAGACAAATGCACGTCGCCTGATAAAATGGCTTTGATAATTTTTTTCGATAATTGTACTCCGTAATCCGGCTGTGATTGGTCAAAATTCAAAAATTTTGTTTCGTTCCATTCGTCGATATTAAGATGACGCAATATCATTAATATAGTTACCGTCAAATTGTAAGAAACCAGGTATTTCACAAACTTCTGTATAGAATCTCGTTTCATGTAAGTTATGGTGGCATGCTCACTTGTATTTTCTGTAAATTGAAAAAGTCCTCTGAGTATACCTACACTTTTTGTATATTTAAACTGTGATACACGAATAAATAATTTTCTACAAACTAGAATTCACATACTCCATAGAACTTCAATCCTTTTAAAGGGTAGTGTTTGGTGAAATCTTTTAAGATTTTTCCTTTAAATTTATTTTTCAAGTCAATACATTATTTATCTTAATGTTATCTACGCTTTGATATTTCTTTATCAAGTACTATTTTCTTGCCTTCTTGCACAGAATAAAGGCAATAGATTCGGAACTTGAATCATTATTCCGGGGCAATGTATAATTATGTAGACTAAACTAAAACATTATGAAAGAATGCACTTGAAAGTTTTAAGTGTTGAATGCTATTGATGGTCCTCTTTACAGAAACAGCCATAGTCCAGTAGTCACAGGTGATATATCCACATTGTTATATACAACTTCATATGCATTAAAATCTTCCGTATTCATTCGCAAAATCATTTTAAACGTTCTATTTAAAAAGGCCCCGTTTTCATCGTTTTTTTTTAATCTTTTCAATTATTAATGCTTTATAAGGATTACTACAGCCTGTAAGTGCTATAATTTAAAGTGAAAAAGCTTGTGTCTGCTTAACCCTCAACAATGTAGAAAAATAAAGAACTACAGCATTGTTATTCCTTCTTTGTTCTACAGAAAATAATGATGCGTAAATACTTAACCTTGTGCATTTCTTCATGCAGGCTTTTAATGGTAATAATATAAATTATTAGTATGTTTTTTGTAAGTAATTTTCTTAAAATCTCTTAAAATTTCAAAACCATTCTCACCATACTGAAACTAAAACTCAAGTGTTACATGCTACTTATTATTCTTATGTGTCATTTTAAACTTTTTGATAGTTGATTGTAATTAGGATAGGCAGGTCACAGTGACAGTAAAGAATCTAATTCTACAACATTTAGGAAAAATTGGTAAGTACTTGAAATAAAGTATTACAGTAGACCTAAATAAAGCTCAAAGCTAGCCAGAAACCATTACGTTGATACAGAAAATAAAATTTAGGGAAAGTAGTATGTGGATGCAATGGGATAAATTTAAATTCAATGATCCCTGTACCACTAAACAGATTTAATAGATTCAAATAGATTCCTTATTGGCATGAATGACATCATTCGGTAATTTATTCAATAAAATGATAACTTACAGTATACATTCTGCATTATGTGTGAAAATGCAACTAACGGGAATTTTGAAAGCTGCTGTTAAGCATCATCATAAACTTCCAGATCTAGATCACTTGTAGGATATCAGCAACAGCAAGACTCTAAAATCCAATGCTTGATTACGTCTTGCATTTTTTGCTTATATGTCTTTACATCACAGATCTGATCATATGTTATCGTTCTGTGTGCATTTAAGTCATTTTCGACCATAGCTAAGTTATCCAGATTTTCTTAAATGCTGCAGAATGCATTTAGTTTTTAAAAATAATTTTATATTGTTGTAATCATCACATGAGGAATTCGGCGGGTATTTGTTTTGTTGCATGGGCAGTTATCACTGAAGACCGAAAATGCCTTGCTTTCTTTAAACAAATATATACATTATTTTAAATTTCAACATATATAACTTGGTCTGTGCTTTAGTATGTCAAGTGTATAATTTTACCGAGATATGAACTATATTGACCCTATGAAAACTGTTAACCCAGTCACAAAAAGCATTCACAATGATTCAGCTAAGCAGAACTCGATTCAGTGCCCCTGTTACCTGCATAAGCTTTTTCGAATGCAAAATAGTTGTACTTTTTGTATTACAGTTACGAAAGAGCAGCGGTGCTACGCTGTCACTTCGACCGCCACTAGCCGCTTCTCGGGTGTACCTGACATAGCTTCCAGTTAGCTGAGCAATGTCATTACCCAGCCTCGCCAGCAGACAAGAAAATTGTAGTGTGTGCGCTTTCGTGATTAAACTGTGACTCCCAGTTCTCGGAAATGAAAGTGCCTTGATGAAATCGCTATGGCCTTTTCGTACACTTTCATTCGGCTTTGTCCATAACCACTAAAGGCTATGGTGGTACTTTATAATAACTTTCAAAGCCCGTTGTCTTATTCATGGTCCTCTTTTATTACTTTACACATGTGCAGAATAACAAACGCTTCTTTTCATCGTCATGGTTCTGATGTAGAATGATATAAGGAAATTTTCCTTTTTTAATTCCGACATATAATTAATATTTAAAACACATTTCTGTCTAAATAAGTTTACCTACTCATATTAAAGTCGGTTCTGGTGGTGTAAGGGTAATCGTACTTGCCTCCTAAACCCAAGATCGCGGGTTCGATCCCGGCCAGAAGCGATGAATTTTTTCGGGCGTAAAAATCCTAAATATGGCTTCCTTCGGGGGGGGGGGGAGTAAAGCCGTGGGTCCTGTGTCGTGCATTTAAGGGCAAGATAAAGAACCTCAAGCCTGAAAAAAGAGGCCTCTGAGCAAAATTTGTCGGCCATTTCACGCCCTGATTTGAATGGGACGCTGATGACCTGTGATGTTAAAGAGCGTCCATAAATAAACGAAATCAAATAATCATATTAAAATAATTTAAATGGTATTTTATTTACTTCTTATACGTCATTAAAATATGGATTTCGTTTACTAGGGCAAAAGTGAATGGAGAACTATACAAGTACTTTGAATATAATTGCCTAGTTGGACTTTGTCGGAAGTTTTGCTGAAAAGAAAGGTAATAACTTTGGACACCGATTTATTGGACTTATTCATCTTGATAGCTGGCGTTGGACTTTAAAAGACTTGGAACAAATTTGATAATTTAAAGACAACATTTTTTATGTAACTGAAATTAAATGTAAAATAGGCAGCACACAAGTAACTGGGAGCTGGAGAGATTGCAAGTCAGATGAAAGTGTTGATAACATCCAACTATTCACTATAAATATTCTGATTTTGTTAACACAAAGTGATGGACCGACTATTAAGTATTTGAAAAGATACACATGTAGTGTATCATATACTTTGCAAATAAATCCTTTTTTCGCATACGTCGCTAGCCATCTCTCCAGCTCCCAGCAGTATCCATTACCAGAAGTGATATTTTGAACTATGCAAACTGTTCAAAGGGTTCTTTTTCAAACAAGTACAGATATAAACAATCGTCAGTGAATAAGCCTGTACCCTTTAGGTATGTAGTTCAATAGAACAGATGCTCTGAAACAAACATATGCCGTTCTCAGCTCTAATAAAGGAATGTGCTCAAAAGCAAGAGAATAGCAATTGATAGGTGAGTGATCTAATTAATGGCGTAAAATGCCGGGCGTTCTGGGAGTAACATTATGGTACCATACATGTCTGCTGTCCTTCATTGAGCAACGATGCGTGCTTATTCGATTCCTGCCACAGACAGTGGTTGGTTGATTTCTATTTTGGCAGTACTGTCTACATACTCCGAATATCTCTTCGATTAAATCGTTGGTATGTGGAAAGGTCGACAGTGTTAGATAGTGTCGAAGAATATTAAAATTTCATAAATTCTTACTATACTCGTCTTTTGAACTATTAAAATACTCCTAATATTATTACTCATATGTAAGATATCAATCATTAGTGTAACTAACTTATAAATGTTAATTATTCCATTTGTGAAAATATTGATATAATTTGTTTTGAATTTCCTATACTCCCCAAACCTTCAAACGTTGTTTTACTAAAGTGAGGGACAAACCATAATGACATTTTTTCTAGAATTTATGTTACGCATAAGGAATGAAATGCAGCAGAAATCGCTGAGTAAAACGTTTTCACGTCTGTACAACATCTTTCAGTGCATGTTTAGTGCTTTCAAAAATAGAGTGCAGAATTGAGAGTAAATAATTTATTAATTTATTCTTCATTTATTAATATAAATATTCTTAGATGTTGTTAATAATATGAGAAACAGATAATATATAGCTTCAGCTCAATCTTTGATGTATAAAAGTAACAATGGTAACACTGAAGAATTGCCAGGTATCTCGTGGCAGTGTGGCAGAGAAAGCCATAACTAAACACTCGGAATTCGTTGGGGTGGCACGAGGATATTAAGATTTACTTTACTTTATAAAGTCATTAAAACTATTACACAGGGTGTTCGGAAAGTCAGTGCACATTTAGACAACGGATGTGGACTACGTTTTTTTTATTGGTTTATTTACGGACACTCTTTAACATCTCAGATCATCAGCGTGTGGACTACGTTGAAAAGTCGAACCAAAGTTAGAGTTTTTTTTTTTTTTTACATATAATGTTAACGCAAGTTGGTATTAATTGCTTTTTCATAGATGCGAGATTGTTTTTTTTTTTTTTTTAATTCGTTCCAATGTTAACACTTCACTGTTTAGTTCAATTATTAGTTTGCTAAAAGCTATTGAAAACGAAATGTGTAGTGATTAGATGTTCAATTTAGTTTTAAATTATGGTGTTTTCAATTGAGGAACGTATTTTTCTTGTTGAACATGTTTTTCGACAAGGCGATGAATACACAGATTTAGTGCAAGAGGCATATGCTGAAAAATTCCCCAGAACGGCTGTATCATTGTAATTCAGTTCGTCCAATTATTGAGAAATATAGAGAGATAGGATCATTGTCAGATACCGAACGAACTGTAAGGCCCCCTAAACTAAACGAAGAGAATTTGTTGGACATTTCTGACTCTAAACGGTGGAGCCCATCGAAATCATTGTGCAAGTTGGCAAAGTAAAAGTTATCGGGCTTGCAACAGCGCATAAAGCGGATAGGAAAACATTGAAATTGTTGTGTAGTGCAAGAGTTGAAAGATGCGGATAATGAAGAGAAAATGGTTTACATCCTTTATTCAAAGGAATACTATCAATAATCTTGAAGTCACCTTCCATACAGACGAGATCTGGTTCCACGTTTCTGACCCCCACGGGTGGCCGAGGTCGTTAAGGCGCAGTCTCGTAAGCGGGAGATCTGGGGTTCGAATCCTGCCAGGACCGTCCTCCCTGACCGAGTTTTTTTTTCAGGTTTTCCTCAGTCTTCATAAATGGCAAATGTCGGGGAGGTACCTTAAACTTAGGCCTGGAACGTTTCCTTCCTTAAAAATAAAATTCCTTTCCCAATATATAATTTCATTTCATGTATCATCAGTGTCCATCGCCTGCTGTGTCTCTGTAGCAAAAACAGGCGTTAAGCACCATTCATTCATTCATTCATTCCACCTCTCTGATTTTGTTAACACATCTGCACAATGTGTTTTGCAATAAAATTTGTATATCCGTCCGTAGACGACAGTTCCAACATATGTAGTAGTGACTTTTCGAACACCTGTAGTAGTGATATAACAAAAATAAAACGGATAACAAACTCGGTAGACAAACGACGTATAATATCAACATATGAGCCTTTGTGAATTAGGTGCTTGAATACTTGATCTAGACCTTAGGTTGTTTACTTACGACATGTTATACGTTGACAAAACTTTTAGCGTTGATTTTACTACCTTTAATGAAGGTTTAAAGTTTAAGGGTGATAGTTGCAGCTTATGCTAATGCGATCGGGTGATGTCTCGAAACGGAGAAGTCTTGGCAGATTGTCAAGTTCATGTTCCTAGTGACATCGGATGATAAGTTGGGCGCCAGTAATGAAGCTCGGACTGAGATACCACTTTTAACCTGAGATGAGCCGAATTCGATTTGAGTTGCCAAAACCAAGTTCACAGTTATTGGTAATAATGCTATTTTTCAAAATTATAATCATATTTGCTAATATGACCACTGCATAGTATTTTAATCATAAATGCGATGCGTTTTTATATTTGCAAGCTGGAACAAAGGAGGTTTAAAATGAAAAATGTGTGACTTTTTTAAGCATTAATTGTAAACTTCTGGTGTATAAAAAATAAATTGTTTACATATACTTTTTATCTAAGAAATGTTTTTGGCAAATTAAGATTTTTTTGTGAAATATTACAGTGTCGCAATTGTTTCAATGAAATATTTTAACCCCAAATGTGATCTGTTCAAAAATAATTTGCGAATGAATATTTTAGATATAAGTTTAGCTAGAATAGAAAAAAATGTTGACAGATTAATGTTGAGAAGCTTTCACTGGTTAATTTAGTTTCAAACATCAAATTACCATAATTCATGCAATTTCGCAGCAGTGAAAAATAAACTTTTCTCAGCGATATGATTATATGCCAGTGTAAAAACAGCATGATGAGATTATTCGTAACTTGATTAATGCGAAAATCTACCTGCGTTAAATGGCTTAAATTCGGGATGATCAGTTCACTAAGCCGCGTAAGCCTGGGGTAAGTCCAGGAATAGCCAACTGTTAATTTCACTCGTCAACGCTTGTGGTACAGCCCCTGTGGAGATTTGCACCATCCCATATTTACTTGCGGCAATCAACACGTGTGAGGGACGGCTGTGGCTTCATCATTTATTTTAGTGTAATTCTACGTAGATGGGCTCCGCTAATTTCTGCTCTGACCGACGTTGATGCATTATCCAACTGAATTCCGGAAGGTCGCGAGCCCAATGCATAATTTAAGTGCATAATTAACAACATTGATAACACAAGCATGATAACAAGAGAGCAAATTTTCAATATCGCATTCTGAAGTATGGAGGATAATTTATAGGCATTCTTAATGGAAAGAATAATAAGAATTGTGTCATTGAAGTCATCTTAATCGCATAGGCATTTGATGCTAAAATTAATAGTTGGGACCAAACGAAATTTCTTAAAAATAAGTAAACACTCAACTACTTTGTGATAAGTTTATCTTGTAAAAATTGAAAGGAAGTCACAAAATTATATCGGTTTAAGGATAAAATTTAATATTTCAGAAGTTATTGAAAATGAAGTCTATAAATAGTTATATTCATTACCCAGATATATTTTGAAATAAAATACAAATTATAAAATTGATGTACTAAAAAGAGCAATCAAAATGATTCTATTTCATCATTTCCAAAAATAATAAATACAATATATATGAGACTGTTATATATAGTTGGCAAATTTTATCTGCTATTCGTTATTATTACATGTTCTACCAGCCTAACTCAAGAGATGTGAATATGGTCAATTTACTATGATAGTTAAGTATCTTCATTTAGATGATGCGTTGTAAAGTTTCAAACGCTTAAGTTGAGACTGTTATGAGTGGGCGACGTGTTGCTTTCCAAAAATGTTGTATGTTGTAATGATAAATTATGGGGCAATATTTTTGCTGCGTGGGCCGATGTTAGTTGGGCCAGAAGTAGATGGCCTCGCAGTGTAGATTCAAGTAGCGGCACGTTGCCTCGGCTGCTGAAATATATGTTTATTCGTTGATGAAGTTTCTTTACTACTCCCGTCCCATTTAGAAGTAGCAAAGATCCCAGGAGATTTGGCTGTTTTACGTTACTGAGTCAATGGGTTAGGAAGAGATGTCGCTTGTCGTGTGAATGTTGGATACTCGTGAACCTAGGTGATGAATGTCTGAATCTTCGTGCCGAGTGCTTCTGAAGAATAAACGCGTGTCTTAATGCCGAGCAACTGAGTGAATATGAGAGTACCAAGTGCTCCTGAAGAATGACGAATGAAAAAAGGTGAGTGTCTCCCGGCCTCCAAGTATTTATACAGAATTCGAATCTGTATTGTTGGGACGCTTAAGTCCCACGGGATTTACTAAAACGTCGCGTCTAAATTTGTAACTTTAAATTCAGCTTTATTACTGGCTAAACTTGAGTTTGCATCGGCTGGCTTGATTTGTCCTTTACTTATTCTTTAAAAACATTTCTTGGGATTTGACGACTTAAAGGTCTCAGGCATTTGGGGTTATTTACCTCTAGCGGAACTTTTAGAAAACTGTAGCTCTTTCCTACACAAGTCTTTTAAAGGATCGAACAAAAGGAATATCGACCTCAATTCTACAAAGGGCTGCTATTGCCCAGAGAGTTTACTCTCTAAAAATGGCAACAGGCACTTTCCTATGTTAACAACTATTTCGTACATACTACACGTACACAGCAGTACAAACTGACAAATATTCATCGCTCATGACTACCATATAGCATTTAAAGAAACACATATATCTCCAATGACAATAACAAGAACATTGTGATAATAGTGATAGTAATAGTAATAATAATTGCGGTATCAATGGATAAATTAACAGTAATGTTTATAGTAATGGAATGAATACTGATTCAAAGTGTAGTCACTTGTTTGTGTCGATCGTGTAAACTAGGTAACATCAACATTTTCTACAAAATGAATAAAACTGAAATAAGAGCTGTGATAAAGTATTTCGTTTTGAAGGGATTAACCCCTACAGAAATACAAAAAGAGTTAGATTCCACTTAAGATGATTTTCTTCCCTTTCTTTTTCGACAGTTAAAAAATAGACTGCTAAACATAAGCCTGGTCGTACAACTATTCAAATAATGAGCGCTCAGGACGTCTCAAAACTGCTACTACCGACGAGATTGTGACAAATATTCACAATGCATTACTCAATGGTCGCCGATTGAGTTGACTGACATGGCAAGGACTTCGATAAACTGTATCCACCACATTTTAAACGAAATCAGAAATCTTTCCTCTCGATTGGTGTCGCGTTTGTTAACAATGGTCAAAAAAGCATGCCAATTAACATTTTGCAACAGTGTTTAGACCTGTTTAAACAAAATTCCAGGGACTTTTTCCAACGTTAGATGAAACATGGATTCATCAGTACACGCAAGAGACGAAGGAGCTGTCCAAACAGTGGGTGGCATGAAAGTGCACCAAAGAAAGCAAAAAACAATTCCATCTGCAGGAAAGTTAATGGCTACGGTATTCTGGGATTCTCATGGTGTAGTGCTCATAGTCTACCTCCAGAAGGACAGAATCATTACCGAGGAGTATTACACTTCACTACTGGACCAACTGAAGGATACTATTCAGTCTAAAGGTTCACACCTTGAGAAAAATAAAGTTTTCTTTCATCACGATAATGAACCTTCCCACATGACTGGGATTGATTCTGCAAAACTGCATGACCTTCGCTTCCAAGTTCTTCCACATTCGCTGGATTTGGCTCCCAACGCTTACTTTTTGTTCCAAACCTGAAGAAATATTTGGGTGGGCGAAGATTCACATCAAATGATTAGGTTTAAGCTGAGATGGACGCTTAATTTTCATAGTTGAACAAATCATATTTTAGTGAGGGTATTAAAAAGTAGGAAAATCCTTGGACTAAGTGTGTTGCTTTTCAAGGTGACTATGTTGAAAATAAAAGACAATTTTCTGTTAAATATTATGCTTTCTTGGTTGGGCGGGAAACTTTTAGAGCGCCCCTAATAAGTATTTAATTATTAATTTTTACTAACCAATAAACACATCACTATTCAGTAAAGAGGAAACATAAAACACATAAAACAAAAGTTTGGATCTGATGTAAGCCAACATACCCAGCTAACACACGCAGATTACATCACACCATCACGAGTGGCCGAGGTCGTTCAGATGCGGACTCGTGAACGGGAGGTCTGCGGTTCCAATCCCGCCAGGACCTTCCTCCCTGACTGAGATATTTTCTCAGGTTTTGCTCTCTCCTAATAAATGGTAAATGCAGGAGAGGTACCCTAAAACTTAGGCCTTGAATATTTCCAGCATCATCAGTGTTCATGCCTGTGGTGTCTCGGTAGTAAAAAACGGGCGTTAAACACAATCCAAAACACAATTAAAAAGAAGAGTACATCACATAATAAATAAAAGGTATAAAATATTATCTAAATGTTATTTAAAGTGTATAATATAACATTTAAAAATAAAGTTAAGGTTAAGAAAGTAAAAAAGAATTTTTTTTTAAAAACGCAACTGAAAAAAAATGTTGGAAAACTCAAATTAATCTTAATCACGCCATTGGCTGGCATTTTAAATTATTGTAATGCATTAGTTTATTTATTGTTTTTAAAAATTATACGGTTAGCTATTAGATGTTGGATATTATACTTTGTTGTTTTAAATGTATTCATACAAATAACAACAGATAATATATGCATAATAAACTACCCTAATGAGCAAAACCTCATTTAGTTATATTTGAGTTTTATTAAGAAATTATATTCACAATAAATATTTATGGATGGGTATTCATAAGAAATAAATACATAAATAACGTATTTTATCATAAAATTTATCGATCAGAAAAATATTAATAAAACATATATACGTTAATAATATTAAAACTGTATAGTTAATTATTGTAACATTTTTTAACTATAGATTGTTTATCATAATGTGGTTCTAGAGCTTAAATTTCCTTTCAGCAAATGTAATACATTTTGATTCGCTTAATAAACAGCACTCATTTCTTTTAGTATAATGACTATGACGATTTTAAAACGTCTTGGTTTGAAAATTAGTTCAAATTTTCAAATATTGAATTCTGTAAAATTATTTTTTTTTGGATAGACCAGGGGTTGGTATAAATCTTTGTAATATAAGGTTAAGATAAGTGCTCATAATGTAATAATTATATATTTAATTACTGAACCAGATCTAAATACATTAAGCAAATACTATCGGTCGACACATAAGCTAGCAAGATTATGAATTTACATAATGTCTTTTGGAATGAGTTACATATAATGGGTGATAAATTTTATTCCAACTTGTCGCAAGCCATTGAAATGAAGACTCATTATTGCGGAACGAGATTTTATCACCAAGTTCGTGAATTTATTGATAATCTCGGACCATCTCGTGATATTTATTAGGACTATTTCTCCAATAAAATAAAAATTTAAATATAATTCCTCTAAACTTGGCTTACAAAATTGTAATAATTGTATATTAGTATTTAACCTATTCAAGCAATCCTGCGACAGAAGAATGGCGGTTCTCAGTAATGCCAATAGAGAAGATCAAAATAAGGGTCTAGGACTATTTCATGAATAGAGCAAGAATAAAAGTGATAAGCATAGAATATTAACACTTGTATAAAATGTTATACTTATTAATATATATTTTATTCAGAAGCCGTGAGACTAAAATGGACAAAGGTGGACTATTACAATCTCTACTGTTTGATTTTCTAATACAACTGAGAAAAACAAAAAATAGATAACATACCGTGTCTCTCTATTTCTTTGTATTCTGTAGTTTCCTAATAATGCCGATTTGCACATTTGACTAGAACGCTTCGAAGAACCGTCCATTTTGTCTCTTGCCCACCACTTCTAGCAAAAGTGGTCAGGGATGCGTGTTCAAGAATTATAAACTAAAGATATAGAGTTGGCTACACTGACCACAAGACAAATGCACGTTACGTGATAAAACGGATTTAATATTTTTTTTTTTCTTTTTCGATAAATTCACTCCGAAATCCGACTGTGCTAGGTCAAAATTCAAAATTTTGTTTCGTTTCATTGGGCGATTTTAAGCTGACGTCACATGAGTAAAATAGTCAGTATAATCGGTTGATCTACTTTTGAAAGTTCTCTGTGGAAGGGGGAACAGCGCCTCGGAGAGGGGGGTGAGTGAAAGTGAGGATATTGCCAAGTCGCACTTATAAGTAAGTTTGTTTACAAAATACTGTCGTCTAGTTTGGTTGCATAGTATTGTGCCTTCAGAACGGAGATCCTTCAAGGCACGGCACGCTGACTAGCAATTACGTCATTCACTCAAACTGACCAATGTTAACGTTCGAATAAATTTCATCAACCAATAAGCAATTTGTTTATTTTCATGTTAGGCGTTGATTCATAGTAATTCCCTAACTATTGTTTAAGCTGAGACAACTGTATTTATGGATAAGTTGTGCTACAGTTGTGAATGACCTTCACGTTGTCCATTGGAGTGGTTTTACATAGGCTTGAGAAACGGAATGGGATTAAACATTTTTTGACATGTTAAGGCACAGCAACCTTTTTATCAAGCCATTCTTTAATTATATTTACACCTCAATGACGTTTCCACATGCAGCATTCCAACTGAAACATTGAATATAAAGGCAGTATTGTTTCCATTTGAACATTATATCGTAGGTCCACAAGATTTCCTGAAGTTAATTTTTAATAACTGCTGGCCTCTCACTAAAGAGGTCAGAGTTTGATCCTAAAGGCTATCAGTGAGATTTTTGGAGGACGAAGGGGAGCTCAGTCTTCTGCCATTGCTCCTCATTTCATCTTCATCACTGCGGAAAACAACGACAAGCTATCTCACAGAGGAGCTGTAAACATGCCATGATGATGCTCAGTGAGCAGTGTATGATTTGCCCTCGAGCAGAACGAATAAATTAATTTGTAATAAATAATACATGTAAATGAAAATATTATTAGTCTTTTAACAATTCCTGATGGAAACCAATATTTACATTACGGATGTAAATAATTTTTTCATTAATTTTTAATTTTTGCGACATGTTTATTAGTGGGTTTTTATAACTTTGGAAAATTTCTATGATTTCTATTATTTACGGTGTGAGATTATTTTAATATCTAGAAAAATATCCAAACATTTTTTTCTGTTTTTACAATATTAGAAACTGGAGGTGTATTTGTACGTTTTGCTTATTATTCCCATTTCTTTCATTAAAAAGCAATTTATTAGCAGCTGCATATTCGTATAGAAGGTTTAAATACTGATGAAAGGCATATAACCTCCTAATTTTTACTCAGTAACTCAAAGGTTTAAAATGCTAATATTTTTTACTTGTAGCCTCAAGTATGGCAACAGCAATTCTTTTTACCTTCAAGAAAAGTTTCTCAATAAAAAAGAAAACAATCATTACTTGAATAATAAAAAACCTATGCGTACAAAACTCAAAAGATATTACTTAAATTTATACCGTGGGTCAATAACGCTGTTCAGTTATGGCTTGCCCGCCGTTGCTTACGCAGCTAGCAGATAGCTGACTGGAACGCATAGTATGCACATAAAGAATGTAGGGTTGCTGAATAATATACTTTGTGTAGTAGCCATAGTTATCTGATATTAGGCAAGAAGAATTTGAAGTCATTTTACGTTTCCGAAAACCATACGATTTACAGATGTCATCCGAATATTTGCATTTATAATTAATAAAATATACCTCCTTGCGCTGCTAACAACTGTACATGCTCTCTTAAGAATAGATCTGGAATATATTTTACAATAAAAATTCCTCTCGATTATTAAAGTAACAATAAAGCTGTGAATTGCTATTTTGTTTATTTTCACCAGGGAATCAGAAGTGAAAATTGCTTTTACGATATTGGACTTGGTAAATGAGTGTTGATAGTTGAGAGTAAAGAAATTAAATAATAATTTTACTATAATAGCTGCACATGCATTCTTCTCGGTCTTGTTTTATTCTATATCCTTTTTTATATCTATATTCTATACCCTTTTTTATACTTGTTTGCGTGTTTTACTTCTCCCCGCATCAGGTTTTCTTCATGAATAAAGTAATTTTGCTGTAGTACAAAGAATGTTTAAACTTCTTCTGGCTCTCTTTCAAAGAGATTAAGCTGAGTTAAAAAAGTTGCATACAACTAGGCACTGTCATGTGTATATACACTTCTCACCCTACCTCATTTGTTATGATGCCCACTGTCATTAATATTTACTCACTTTAATTAACTCTGTGCCATTAATACTGAGTGCATTAATGTGTCAGGTACACAGCTGTACCTCCACGTTAGCAGAAGTTTCCCCAATGCACTACCTTGAAATCGAAGGACACAAAGTAATAAATAGTATATTATCATCTTCATGTTAGTTATTTACTAAATTGTGGTAAAATTAAGCATTTTCCCGTTATTTTTAACATTATGAGCAATTCAGCCTTTCAAATGTTTATTTAAAAATGGTACTCTTATTTTTATATATTGGTCTATTGGTCTTACTACTCTTCCATCTTAAGCCAGCTACAAATTGGAAGGCACACTGAATAACTGATGTTTTAAATCAAAGTTATCAGAGAATGAGACCAAAACTGACTAGATTTACAGTTTTCCTTCTAGCTCGTATATTGCGCAAAGCTGTTGTTTTTAATCGTCAGAACCATCATTTTAAGACGTAAGCAATGACATAAATTACTGACAAGTAAATAGGAACTCATCACAAAAACCAATAATCATCAATGAACTTGAATTAAAATTGTAACAGTTAATAAATACCTTTCGATTATCTGTCTTCTGTTTCTGCGGTAAAGTACATGTTTCTATTTGCCATACCTATTGCACAGAGGAAGATGTAACGGCTTGGATAAACTGGTTAAATTCCCACTTCTGATTTAGTGTTACTACAGCTTCACCAATAAGATTTTTTACCTATTTTAAAGTTGAAGAGAACGAGAGTATGCTGCTGCAGTGAATGGAAAAATTGAGGCAAGGGTAGCGAGTCCTACATTGCAGAATGAAATAAATTTATAAGCCAACTTATATAAAAACATAACAATACTTTGAAGAATAGGCTAATATATATATTAACACTAATAATAAAAGTAGATAAAGAAAAAACACAGAGAAAGAGTCACACTTGAAATTGCTATATTTCGAACTACTGCGAGTTCTTCAATGGCAAGAAGCTAGACCAAAAAGCTATAAATGATATATATATATATATATCATTTATAGCTTCCCTCGTCCCATGAATCGATGAATTTTTTCCGGGTAAAAAATCCTAAGTATGGCTTCCTCCGGAAGGGAAGTAGGGTCGTGGGTCCCTTTTCGTAGATTTACGGCACGAAAAAGAATCTCAAACCTAAAAGAAGAGATCTCTGAGAAAAATTTGTCGGCCGTTTCACGTCCTGAATTGAATGGGACGCTTATGACTGGAGATGTTAAAGAGCGTCCAAAAACAAAACAGATCAATAATAATTATATATTGAACAATTAAAGTTACATAAGAAGGCAAAAATATTACACAGGAAATACCCAAATTCCTCAGGGTTCTCACCCCAAAATAAAGGTATACTTCCTTATTTACCAAAACGAAGAAAGTGTGACAAAGAAACTTTACCATGCATTTAGTGAAAAAAAGGAGGAATTCCTTAATTTACTTGGTTTTCAATAACATTCAAAGCGCAATAAATGTTATAATATTGCAGGGGAAATTGCATGGTTTTACTCACGAGAAATAATTCTTCCTTCACTTCAAAAATAAATATATGAATTAAAACACAAATCAGGAAGTATCCCATTTAACAAAGCATAACTTAAACTAAGAATTATATTAATATCTCACTGGGAAGTTTATTTAGAAGTTGACCGCTCCACCTGTGGTGCCTCAGTAGTAAAAACGGGCGTTAAACACCATTCAAAAAAAAAGTTGACCGCTGCCCAATTAATTCTGTGGTTAGACAACGGAGAGTTGATGACCTCATGGAACGTAATAAGCTAATGATTGCTTATGACACTGAGCGCGGATCAATGACTACACCGGTAGTGAAGCCAAGACCGAAGAGCTCTTCAAGTCCAACGATTAACAAACTCAGACTCGTTTTAATGTGTCTTAAAACTGCTTGCTATTGGGAGAGGGAAAATGACGTCACAAATCAGGAAGGGATTAATAGCAGAATCAGACAAGTACATCATCCAAGGAACGATAAGCAAGATTTTGAAGAAAATGTTATCAACACAGGCCTTTTAGAAGAAGAAAAGGAAGCAAAAGGAAAAGAAAAGGAAATTAGAATTTACACATTATGACATAGCGCGACACAGCATACTTATTTGGTTTATATTCTTCCCTTAAATTTTCAAAATTTCAATTCTAGGCTCCTTAAGACAGACAGACAGACAGACAGAGAGAGAGAGAGAGAGAGAGAGAAAGAGAGAGAGAGCAAAAGTACGTATAGGAATCCAAAATTAATATATAAACAATGTTTGTCTTTTGGTTATAATATGTGACTTAAATTAATTATCCTACACTTTATATTTTTAAAGTGTTTTAAATATACGATTACACATTTGAAATATTATAATAGAAATAGGGGTGAAGATTTAGAATATGGCTAATTACAACTACGCAAATTATTTTTGTTCGTAAACGACTCAAAACCTAGTCAATAAATTAATGGAGACTTATATGCATGTGCTACCAGAGATATAAACTTGTTTTTTAAAAGGACTTTGCTTTCTAATTCAGTTGAAACATTTGTTCGATTTTCTGACGTTGTGCAGCCTTTATACATACACTATAATTTATAGCAACTGTAATAGCTATTAGAAAGGGACAGAAAAGTATCCGGTGCTATGAGATATGCTAATTACCAGACAAAGGCTTTTATCTAGCTTTTTGTCATTGTCAATACAGATTGCAATGGGAACAGGAGTCGAAGGTGCTTTTCACAATGAAAGCGTTTCGGCCTTTTGCGTATCATTAAATTATCTGCGATTTTATGCTTTCTTTCAATAACTTTTAATTTTCCTTATTTGAACCTCTGTACCTATAGTGGAAGGGAATTTTATACCCCCAAAAAGTCTTGCACTGGAGAACAAAAGAATATTTACTTTATCGCCTTTTTATTTCTCCCTTTGCTCCAGTCTGTGATTTCGTAGTCTTGTTTGATTTGTTGTCAATAAATGCTTCTTCAGAAATTTGGTTTGTTTGTTGTATTAAAGTTATATCTTTCGTTAACTCTGTGAAGGCAGGTCTGTTTTTATCAATATAAACAGATTTACGTAAATCTTTAGAATGAATATTTATGAATAAAGTTCAAAGAAAAAATTGCCACTTATTTTTGTCTATACTTTATTAAATATGAATACCAATTCAGATACATGTACAGGATACAAAATGTAAACAGCAGTGATTCAAGGAGTGGGTTGTGGGGAATAAACGGTTTTCTTAAACCAAAGTACTATTTATGTATATTTATTACATTTGAATCTTTCAGATATCTATTTAATATATTTCAAAGTTGGACCAAAAAACAACAGTAATGTGTAGTATAATTCTGTAAACAAATGTGACTCACATTATGGTAGCGTTGCTATGTGACAGGTTTAATCAACAATGAACAAATCAAGTCAAGATTATTGTATGCTATTCTGTAAAACGTGACTGACATTACGTTATGCCTGCATTGCTACAGCAAAATGGAGCTAAGATTATCGTTTGAACAGCGGAAAGCAATTTTGAAGTGGTATTGGAAAACCGAGAATATTGTTGAAGTTCAAAGGCAATGCAAACGTGTGTACAGAACAAAACCACCAACATGATTAACAATTCTGTCTTACCCGCCATTCATATTCCCTATGAAAATGAGGAATTTTACTTCCAACAGGATGATGTCATCACCATATTACCATCGAGATGGACGTGCGTACCTTGATGACAATCTTCCAAGGCACTGGATAGAAAGAAGAGGTCCGATTGAGTTTCCACGCGTTCTCCGGATCTAACATCGCTGGATTTCTACCTATGGGGAACTGTTAAGGATGTTGTATACCATAGATAACCAGCTACACTGGTAGCACTTCGGGAAGAAATTGAAACGGCATGTGTTGCAATCGCTGAGGACACTTTCGAAACGTTGCTCAATCAGTAGTTCAATGTGCTCAGAAGTGTATCGACGCCATGGTGGGCATTTTGAACAACTATGTTAACTATAAAAGTCTAAGATGATTAGTGCTCGTCATTTTCCATTTGTGTGAATTCAGTTTTTTTATGTTAACACAATTTATTTCTTTTCTTTAAGTGTGTATACATTTTGGCACCCTATCTCGCACGCACGCACGCACGCACACACACACAATGATATCCTTGTATATTTTCTTTTGAACTAGACATTGTCATTTACAACTACAAATATCGAAATTCACACATTAATTTGTAAGAAACGCCACAAAGCAGTGTTGGACAAAAATAAGCGAAGCTATAGAAAAATGCTGAAATAAATAAAATATATAATTTTAACAGTGTAATTCAATAAAAGTATGAAATAAATATCAATAATTTAAATTTTTATCATATTGTTAAATGTACCTAAATGTATTATATTTTTGTTGCAACATTTACATCTAATGTAATAACTTTATTAAATCAAACACGACCTAATGTATTATAAAAGCACATACGACCCGTTGGACCTGTGAGCCTGTTGAATTTGTATTGTAATGGTACCACTGGAATAATTATACTCCTGCTAGGGAATCTAATTTACAATAATAGAAATATAATTGTCATTTTGCCATTTATGATATTAGTTTGGTGTAACAGAATAACAATGTAAACTCGTGGGACATGTATTTAAACATTTACTTAAAATATGAAATAATATGTAGACATAAACTAAACGACAAACTTAAATCTTATATGGAAACATTTCTTTCACGCAAGAAGTGTATAGAAATTAGTGTATATGGAAGATTCACATCCTCTAAGCACTGGACCTCAGTTGGTTAGATCATCGGCGTTTAAGGTGAAATATCTGTGGTTCAAATCCCTACCTTGGCTCGAATTTTTCAATTCTGATTTTTCCTTCAAACTTCGGTTTGTATATTATTGCATATAGAATTTTCCTTGGCAGACTATTCCAGCTAGAGGGTTTACATTATATAGCTGCTAAATATATACGAGGATCTGAAAATTAAGATTTAATGAACTATAATGTAATATACCTTTTATTTTAAATACATCAAATAAATTAATTCTATGCTCCTTTGCTTTTTGTTGTAATGTTTACAAAACGAGTTAAATGAAATTATGATTCTTTAATCTTAGTAATCACAATATCATTTTATTTACTTTCTCAGCAGCTTAATACCTGAAGTAACTCCCTCCTTTGCACTCTTTCAAGTAGTTGAATGAACTGAACTCAGCTCCGGATATAGTCCACTCTCTTGGCTTCTTTATCAGCATGTGCCTCCAGGTATTTCTTGGACGTCCCTTTTTCCTGCTTCCTGGGGAATCCAATTTAGTGCCATCCTTCCCACAATGTTACGTTTTATTTTTCTTCATATATATTCTGTCAACATCTTTTTACACATTGAATAAAGGAAAAAAGTAAAAATAAATATAAATAATATTAAAACTAAACAAATGAGAATTAATAATATAAATCAGTAAACATAAAATCCAAATATATTGTTTGAATGAAACAAAATGTGTTTTTCTATGCTTTATCCACACATGTACAAGAACTTCAAGATCAGTAACTATAATACGAACATATTCAATGCATGTGAAATTGGTATCTTATATAAGCGACCTCTAATAACATTTAAACATTTTGTTAATTAATTATTGCGATCTATAACTAAAAATCTGCATATATCTGCAGAAAAAATCCTTTATTTCTCAATATCTAGGTATCAAGGTTATGATATCTTTCCTAACTACCATTCCCCGCACTCATTTATCTAAAAAGAATAGAACTTGTACGTCATGATTTATAAGCAGCATCCTTCCTTTAATACAGAATTAAAATAACGATTAATATTGTGGCATTATATATTATTAGTTATTTTGGGGTATATTAACGTTTTATGCGTTTTATATACTTTATAATATAAAATTATTGAATAAAGTTAAACTGCAATAAAAGACGAATTGAAAAAGCTCATTTATTTTTGTTTAAATCTTTAAATTTATAAACGAGTGACTAACAGCTTTAAAAATATGTATGTGCCTATAGAATACAAATTATGATTTTAATCTTTAAGTTAAATTTTAGGGGTGGGGTGTTTAAAGTGGATCCACAGTCAAGTTAATATTTTATTAACTAACATTACAGTATAGCATGTGGAAACACTGGTGCAGTGCCGAAATAATTCAACGCCTCTTGATTATATGAACTGATACCTAAGTAGTGCTATGCAGCATTTTTTTTATTTCTTGGCAACAATACCTACTGTATCTCAGACATTCCATAAGATCAAGGTTGTTATTCGTCGGTCCTGGAGGTGTAGTGGTAACCATACTTGCCTCCTAAACCAAAGATCGTGGGTTCAATCCTGGCCAGGATCGATGAATTTTTTCGGGCGTAAAAATCCTATGACTTCCTTCGAAAGGGAAGTAAAGCCGTGGGTCCCGTGTCGTACATTTATGGCAAACCTGAAAGAAGAAGCCTCTGAGCGAAGTTTGTCGGGCTTTTCACGCCCTTAATTGAATGGGACGCTGATGACCTGACATGTTAAAGATCGTCCGTAAATGAACCAAATCAAACAAAGATTGTTATTCCTGGAATTTCGATCTAGTGAGATGTCATAGCTACTCATCTGTACACCAAATGATGAGAAAGTAATGTGGAAACTATCTATTTTCACGACTGACATTTTTCACTTTCAATTATTAACATCTACAAGCTGAAACGAAACATGATTTAGGCTGGTTAGAAGGCTTTCTACAATTTCAGTGATGTGTTTTCTCATAAATTATCGTGAATAATTAAACCTGTTCACAAAACAGATTCTTTATTCGTGTTCAAAGATTGTTCTTTGTAATAATCACAGATAACTATGTTAAAAACACGCATGAGGTTCCTATTAGCCCACCAAAACTATTGATTTTGAAATAAAACAGTTTTGAATTAAGTATTACACTCACCTAGTGCTATTAAATTATGGAAAATCCGTGCTGGAATTTGTCAAACTTAATGTCCTCAAAACAAACATACTCTGGGAGGATTGTCCGGTAAATATCAGGCCATTTCATATTTTAAGGTAATTTTAACCACCGTCGTAGTCTAGCATTAGCATTTTGGTTTCCCACGCGGCTGACCCAGGTTCGATTCTCGCTAGCGTTAGTTTCCTAACTTGGTTTTTTTTTTTTTTTTTTTTTTTTTTTGAATTTTCCCTCAGCTCTTATGTGAATGACTTCGACAAATAGAACACAAAGTCCCCAGCATTAATTCGACCTATTTAATTATATCATCTTTCATTTTTCATCTGGAACAATAGGTATACAGGTAGCGTTGTTATGAAGGTACTTCTATATACATATCCCTCGCACTACAATACCTAAGTTAATGATTTTTCATTGCCGACTGGTTAATCATCAAGGAGGTTTTCACCTATGCGTATTAAGATTCGCTTATAATATAAAAATAATAAAAATCAAAGGAATATTTAATAGGACTAAAATTACATATTTTATTCTATAAAATTCATTGTATAATTTGGCACATTTATATTGGTAATGACAATAAACATTATCATGTATATTTTCTTTTACTTTGACAGTTTAAGTTGAAGAAACTGGCTGATGTTTACAGCTTTTTTATACTCTTTAATTGGTTTTCTCATGAGCATTTTACATGATTTTAAACAGTAGCTAGATATTCTCGAAATAATCGATCGTGCAATTTCTGCTTTTATTTCTTTCCAATTTAAAATACAGTCCTGAAATGACATTATAGTAATATCGCAGTTCTGTGACGTTCACTTTGAATAACCATTTGAATTCTACATTGCATATGTGGCGTAGAGCTCTAGGGTATAGGCTTATAGGTTATTTATCATTACAAACGGCACGCCAATAAAGGGCAGCAGTCGATCTGACTGCCAAGCATACTCTTGTGAGTGTAGCTTGACCACAAAGGCAGATCCCCGAGGCATTTAACTATGCTAACACGAAACACCACAGTCTCTTTTATGTCCTCTTTTATAATGCTCAGATGATGGTCAAAACGGTAAAGTATCTGTATTAGACTTTTAAAAGCGTGAGAAATGGTATAATTTCAATATAATGAGATTATTTTGAGTTACAGGCCACCTGAACGCAGCTGCTTATTGGGGAAGGGCACCCGCCGCAGCCGTATAAAAGGAGATAGAATCGCCGCTCATTGATTTAGAATTTTTAAATTTTAATAATTATAATCTGAAATCATAAAATGATACTACATGTACAAGGGCTGTTCAATGAAGGATGCTTTTACTTTTATTACAACGACTATTTCACTCATGTGACATCTTAAAATCGACAAATAAAAAGAAACAATTTTTTTAATTCCGATCAGTCATAGCCGGATTATGGAGTAAAATTATCAATAATGTGTAAATTGATCTTATCACTAGGAACTCCAAACCACAGAATACAAAGAAAAATAGTCACTGTATGTTATTTTTTCCCCAGATGGTATTAGAAAATCGAACGGTAACGATTGTAATAGTCGACTTTAGTCGACTTCTTCTGTCGCAAGATTGCTGAAAAGGTTAAGTACAAATATACAATTATTATAATTTTATTATAATTTCATAAGTCAAGTTTAGAGGAATTATATTTTAAATTCTTACTTTATTCGCGAAAAATTCCCAATAAATATCACTCGGGGTCTGAGTTTTCCATATTCGTAAATTTATCGGTAATCTCAGACCTTCTCGTGATATTACTTGTGACAAAATCTAGTGCTAAAATTTAACTTTTCAATGTTTTGTTACTTTAATCGTAAATTACACGTGGTAGTTTCATAGCAGTCACTCCGAGAGGCATGCAAGTTGAGACACATTCAGTTCCGCCTACAGCAAAATAGAGGTCGTACGCGACGAACAATATGCTGCTCCGAAATTTTACTGAGGCCTATGCATGCTAAAGGAAGCCTGTGGAGAGCTTGTTCTTCGCTATATTCGAAGGTAATTTAGAATATTTAAAGAAGGGAGGCAATCAATTCCAAAGGAAGGTGGACTCGACGCTCCTGTTTGTGCTCTAACGGATAAAACATTAACACCGCTGCTGTCATTGTGAGAGAGAATCGTCAAATAGCATGAATGTGTTCAGAAATTCTGAAAAATTTACTTTGGGTACCACTAACACTTAGTAACTGAAAAGTTGCACATGAGACATGTAACAGGAAGATGCAGAGTTTAAAGGTGATGAAACTTAGCTACAACATTTCGATCCTGAGAGCAAACAGAAAAATTCTAAATGCAAATCCCCATTATTACCAACTAAAAAAAGCAAAGTTAATTGCTTCTACTGGGAAAGTTATGGTTATCTCCTTTTCGATATTTCAAATTTTACTGGATTGCCTGCACAAAACTGTAACTGGGCAATACTACAGGGATCTTTTGAAAATTATGCAAGGTCATTACACTCGCAAAGGGCCACATTTGCGTGTAAACAGCTGACGCTTCATCACGATAATGTACGGTCGCATATTGCAAATATTGTTTATAAATAACTCACAAAAATTAATACGAAGTGTCCCTCACCTTCCCTATAGTCTAGATTTAGCCCCATGTAACGGTTTCATTTACCACAAATTGAAGAAACGTCTTCGTGGGAGGTATTTCCCATCATCAGAAGCAGAAGTGAAGGCTGCGAAGCGATTCTAAAGGACCAGTCATAAATGGTATCCAGCATGTCGTTGAAGACTGAGACAGGTGCATTGCATCCAACGGGGATGACTTTGAGAAAGATAGTCTAAATTCTGAGCATGTGCAAAGGTATGTTATTGTCCCCCTCTAATAAAAAATATAATGCCTAATTGAACAGGACTTGTAAAACTGAAAATCATAAACCATACTATGTGTTATAAACTTTGTTGAACACAGTGTCTTTAGCGATCTGTATAGAAAATTCCTGTAGAACGTTTTCTTGCCATTGAGAGATCCTATATCTCAAAACTTTTTAATAAGTTGGCGAGCAGTTTCTCTCCCTGGAACACGATTGCGAGGATATTTTCTTGAAAATTGTCTTGTCTTTCTATGCTTGTTAATTTGTTTTATTTACGGGCGCTCTTTAACATCTCAGGTCATCAGCGTACAATTCAGGGCATGAAACGGCCGACAAATTTTGCTCAGAGGCCTCTTTTTTTCAAGCTTCAGGTTCTTTTTCGTGTCATAAATATACGATACGGAACTCATGGCTTTACTTCCTTTCCGCTTCTATGCAAGGATCTGCTTTCATCTTTGTATCGTATACAAAAACCCGTTCTTCAATACTATTTTAGGTAATAGTGACATAACCAAAGAAAAAGAATTAGCACACCATTTATACTCAATGACAGCACCGAGTAACACAAAACGTACATCTACTCGCTGACAGAGCCTCTCTTAAACTAACTAGCTACAAGCTGCTATTTGCAAATGCATTACACGGCCTTGACGACTAACTTTTTGCTGTACCTAGCCGCACGCTGCTGGCCCGTAACTTTACAGTAGCATCAGTTGATTTTTGATTCAAATTATTTACGCACGTCCTTTAACATCTTACTTCATCAGCGTCCCATTCAATTCAGGGCGTGAAACGCCGACAACTTTTGCTCAGAGGCCTCTTCTTTCAGGCTGGAGATTCTTTTACGGGCCGTAAAACTGCGATACATTACCCACGGCTTTACTTCCCTTCCAAAGGAAGCCATACCAAAAACATCCATTAATCCTGGCCGGGATTGAATGCACGATCTTGGGTTACTACTACATGAGAAGGAAATAAGACAGATATAGTGTATACGAGAAAATAGAATGTACCTCGGTTTCCTACTGGCATATTCCTATAGACAATTTTCTAATACTGCGCAGGCGTTTGTAACCTGTCAACTTTAGGCAGGTCCATTACGAGTTTGATTATGACTTGCATTGGAATTCAACGTTTTAATATTTTAGTATTATCAATAGTAATTATGTTTCATGGTTTGTTATTATTCATAATGCTGCTTTCTGTACTTTCTCTGATTTTTAAATTATTGTGCACTGAAATAATTTTCACTAAAGAAGACAAAATATTAAAACTTTACTCTCTGCACCATGTGCCATAAAAACTTGAGCAAAGAATCAAAAAACATAAAATGTACAATAAAAACATGAATTCGTTTTCATATGAGCATAATTACGAATTTGCTTCTTTGCAGCAAGGCAGTTGACTACATTGTCGGAACAAATGAAATCCTCTTTCCTTCCTGCCTCTCTGAGCCGGGTCTGTTCTTTCCTCTCTTTGTCTTTTAAGTACAATATGAATTCAACAGCATTAAAAACCTCTTTAAAAATAGTAGCATGGAATTTGCCTTTCCGAAACCCAGCATTTTAACAGATCAAGTATGTTCGATCACACTGTTGCGCACGATTCATTAAATCTTAATAGCTAAACCCACCACAGTTCGATTTGCGATTGGGACCAAAAGAAAACGAAGATAAAGGGATGAGCAAGACAGAAATGTTTCTCTTGAGGTGGAGGCGACTGGAGCTTAGAGCCCCTTAAGTGGTCGTGAAGTGTAAACCCTACATAGAATACATCAACAGAATATCTTGCTCTTTCACTTCCCGTCTGCCAACTGGATTATCATAAAAGAGCAAATTCCAGGATCATATCGTGTCGAGAGAAAATATGAGATGCCAATAATGTGTTGAAATTCAATATAAGTTATTTGTCAAATGTACCAAGCACACATTTAGGGTTAATTGCTTTTAAAGTATATTTATATCTTCCCGCCTTTGTTTATACATTTTGAGAATTCCAAATTCCAAATTAATATTACAATTTTTAAGAAGGGCATTAAATTCCATTATGTCAGAGTTAATCTAATATTCCTGGAGATTCATTATGTATAATGTGTCATGTACAATAGAAAGCACACTCAAGACGGACTACACCGGTGCGCAACTTAACAGATTACCCTCCTGAAGAAACTTAGAGCTTCATTTTATGAAAAATGTGCGTGAGGTTACAAGAGACATTTCGGAATGAGAATCACGTGTCAACATTCATATGAAATTTTCATAAAAACTGTTACCCAAATGCATATTTGGAGATAATTTTTACATGTATCCTGTCGATGGAAATATTTTTTTAAAAGATTACATATGCAAGATTTTTCAAAATATAAACGACAAAGCTCCAGAAATTGTGAAATGAAGGTTGTCTTCGATTATAATACAGTCCTAAGAAGTCTAAAATGAGAATTTTAAGAAAGATAAAGGAATGTATAAAATGCAATCTTAGACATAAATTAATAACGTTTGTGGTGTTAAGGGTATGCACGCCTACTATTGGATGCCTGCATTAAGACTTGAACTTGATGATGCAAGCTAACACATTCCAGAATTGGGTCACAATTCAATACACCTGTAGAGTAATAGGGCTCATATTCTCGAAGTATGCATTTTACATGTTTCTATCACTTGTACTTTTTTATTTTGATCTTGTTACTAGAAACAAATCCCATATGTAGAGAAGAGGAATGCAATTATCACTATAGGTCCGAATGTTTTTGTATCGGAATGAAATTATATTTTTTATTTACAGTACAGCAGATGAATTTTAAAATGAACATCTCACTTCAAAATTCACACCGGTTTCGTGACGGTTGCGATAAATAGAAACGTTTATGATAATTCTCGTCAGGTGCTTGGGTAACATTTTTTAACATTGTGAAATGGTTTGTGTAACTATTGCGGTTATCATTCCTGAATATTGTACTGTACAGGAGTATTTGGGTAGTGCTAATTACTTGGCTTATGGGTTCATGTAGAAAAAATATGCAGAAAGGAAGAAACTATCGAAAATTCTAAAGTATACTTGAATAACTACAGCAAGGGCAACTAATTCATCCTATATTTAACTCACTAGGCCTATATGCAGATTATATATTACTCAAAGAACTCCAGAGCAAAGTGCAGAAGGACTTGCACTAAAAAGGCACTAGAGGAGCTTTCTTCTAGCGGATGATGTTGGGGAAGACAATCATAATGATGCCAGGAGTAAAAAGAAAATAAACTCTTAAAAACAAGCACAATTCTCTTCATTGATAGTACATTTAAGATCTGCAGCCACCTGTCCATGCATCTTGGGAGATCTGCGAAGAAACAAACGATACTCTTATCTTATTCGCATTCCTTTCATAGAAGAGGAAGAAGATGTACAGTCGCTTCTTCAAAATCGTCGAAGAATGCCATACGAAAGTGAGGTCTGCTGACTCTAAATATGGATCTAGAGTCAGTATCGATTTCTGCTCCTCACGAATTTTTCCCTTCAGTGGAAATCAGCGGTTGCCTTTATCATATTCGACAGCTCACATAGAGGGAGTTACAAGAGAGAGGTCTTGTGAAATGCTATAATGAAGACGAGTGACACGCGGAAAATACTAATTGTCTTGGGACATTAGCACCATATTTTAGGAACGTTTAATTATTTGTAAAATCGGAGGTTGAAAACTGCTCTGGATAAGCGGAACACGAAAGAAAGAAATTTGTGACACTAGACAGTACGTTTGAGAAAACGAAGTATGAGGAGATAGAAAACATTGTTATTTTATAAGGCCTTTTCCTACTTTCTAAAACTTGGCTGAGACAAATAACGATATATACAGAGGGTGCCAAAAATGTATACACACTTCAAGGAAAGAAAAAACTGTGTTAACATAACAACACTAAATTCACACAAACAGAAAGTGATGCGCACTAATTATCTTAGACTTTTACAGCTACAACAGTTGCTCATAATGCCCACCATCGGCGTCGACACACTTCTGAGTACGTTGAACTACTGATTGAGCGATGTTTGGAAAGTGTCCTCGGCGATTGCAGCACATGCCGTTTTAATTTTGTCCCGAAGTGCTGCCACTGTAACTGGTTTTAGTACGGCATACAACATCCATAAGAGTTCCCCATAGGTAGAAGTCTAACGGAGTTAGATCCAGAGAACACCGTAGAAACTCAATCGGACCTCTTCCTCCTATCCAGTGCCTTGCATACTTCAAAATTGCCTTCCATTGTTCAAACGATCATCTTGGCTTCATTTTGTTGTAGCAACGCTAGCGTAACGTAATGCGAGTCACATCTGTTTACAGAACATCATAGAACAATCTTGACTTCATTTGTTCATTGCTAATTTATCTGTCACGTATCAACGCTATCATAATGTATGTGAGTCATATCTATTTACAGAACATCATATTACACGTTACGGTTGTTTCTCGGTCCATCTTTGAAACATATTAAATATATATCTACTGTGAAAGTGTGTATACATTTTTGGCCCCCTCGGTATTTTTTTCAATGAAAGTAAACTTTAAAAATGCCTCTTTCGAGTATATGCAGGTTGTGAACTAGAAGTTCATGTACTACCCCACACAGGAAGGAACAGTGAAAGAAATTAAATATATATTTCATTGTGTCTTCCTATGTGTGGCGCTTATGTACATTTTTAAATATAGTTTAACGCCTGTTTTTACTACAGTCACATCACAGGGATGAACACTGATGATACCTAAATTTATGATACCTTCCTGCCATTTGCCATTTTGAGACTAAGGAAACAATACCTGGAAAAAGCCGATGACGACTCTGCCGGAAATCGCTTTACTACTGAGCAACTAGTTCACAACCTTTTATACAGGCTGAGATCGCACACTTTGTACATACCATCATCATCATCATCATCATCATCATCATCATCATTCAAGGTTAAGGGTGCTGCAGCCCGTTCCTTCCCCATGAAAGGGCTTCATCAAACGTCTTTTGGGTTTTCCTATATCCTAGAATTCATTTGGTTGGTACTCCATCATACTTTTCGACAGCCTGGAACTGTTCATTCTTCATATTTGTTCCCTCCAGTGTACTTTATTTGCAGATATTCTTTCTGCTACATTATACACTTGCAATACATTTCATATGCCATCACTCCTTTTATCATCTAATATGGTGTATCCAGTCACTGCGCAAGAACCTCATTTCTGATTATTCTATTTTTTCTTCTTTTTTTCTTTTGTGTTTGTGCGGTTATTTTTTTCCTTGGTGTCTAGGTTTCACTTGCGTAGAGCAGTACTGGTGATGCCTTGTTTTATAAAAATAAATTTGTGTGTATTTTCTAGTTTTGCGACTGTGTTCCTTTTATTGTTCCGCGTATTATATAGAAATTTGTGGCTTTTTAATTAGTCTGTATCTTGTGGCACCGCTATTATATTATATACCATTTAACTGAATGCAGAAACTTCCTATATTAGCTTTCTGTTAATTGCTTTTTTTGCTTTTTACATAATATTTTCCTCTAAATGCTAGGTATTTTGTTTTACTATATTTTCAAATGATATTTTTCATAATGCTCAATTTCTGTATTTTCATTTGTAGTGCATCTTCCGTTTGTGCAAGGAATTTTTGGTCGCAATACATAAATATTTTTATTACATTTAATATCACTAAATAAGTTATTTTTGCAATTAATAATGTCTTCTTATAAATGAATATTAAATAATACTGGTATCTTAGGCAGTCTTTCTTGAGGAGACACCGATGTGAAATTTCAACAGTTTTAAAGATTTAACCTAGAGCTTTTAGATTTTACACGCATATTGTTCAGATTTTTATTATTGTTTGTAAAACTTTTCTACTTAATTAGTTAATTTTTTACCCTTGTTTCAAACATTTAATGCATGGATTTAAAATTATTACTGCATAATAATGGGAAAAATAGTAAGTGATTATACTAAATATGTTTTGACTATTATTGTTTTGACAGAAAATTGCACGCTCACTTTATTAAATAGGGTTGCCGTAATATTGCAAAATGTTTCAGGCACGTACCTAAAATTGTATAGAAAATAGGTTTTGAGTAATGCAAACATACCAAAAGTTTAATCCGATTTTTTTACCAAAATGCCATTTTTCACTTCGGTGCCCTCTTATCTGTTTGATTTATTTCTAACGTTTTAATTCCCATTTGTTAAGATTAATACAAATTTTAATTCTATTATTTCTATACATTGCTTTTATTTCGTTTATTAGGTGAGCTGAAAATTAATGGAAAGTAAAGAAAAATGGGATTTTTTCCTTAGTGAATTCTTCCACGGGATAAATCAACCGCTTTTTCATAATTTAGAAATAATAAGTGTGTTTCGGCATTATTAGTGTCGTCTTTTTCAATTAATTATTATAGTGAGTAAATACAGCAAGTATCTAATTTTCCTTTTCGGAATCCATTTTGGAATTCAGATACTAGAGCATCAGTAATTGCATTAATTAGCAGCTTCATTATTTTTGCAAATATTTTATTCCATACATTTAATAGATTTATACCTCTATAGTTTCAACGATGTGCTCTTTTGCTTTTCTTAAATAGTGATTTTATAAGTGTGATTTTCCATTTCTTCGGTGTTCGAGCGGTCTTCAACAGATGCTGAGAAGAACATAAAATCTAATTTTTATTGCTTGTGATGCACATTTAATGAATTTTTTGTATATACATGGATTTTTATGGAAAGTGCTGTAATAATAAATAGGAGTTAAATGAAATCAACTTTTATTTGCTTCGTCCATAAAAGGTGGCAACCTCAGCATTTTCCTCTCGATCCCATATCCGATATAGAGAGATGTGTATTACTAATTTTGCCCAAAGGCAAAGTCAGTCGGATCAACAAATGACATTTTGCACACAGAAATAAAAATTATAAATAATGGCAAAACTAGAACTCAATGATGAAAAAAATGGTAATTCTCCTCGGGAATAGTCTCACTTCAGGGAGTGGTGAGCCTGCCGACATAATGCTGCAGGTCCTGCTGCGCGGGGAGGAATAGCCTGGGGGTTAAACTATTACTATTCAGCTTCAAATGAATATGTCCTGAATTATAACGTAAACTAATTCACTCAGGTTTAGAAATGAAGTCAGCTAATTATTTACAACGTCAATGAACAAACAGAATATTATGCACACAAATTATTAGAACATGTCCCCACATGTCTGATGAAAGATTTCAACATATTTACGTCTCAAAATGAAAACAAAAGGTTGAACCAATAAGTAATTTATTCCTAGCAACAAGCCATAAAGGGTTGAATAATTGTAATACAAAAAATGCTAATTATTATGACAAGGCCCAAAAGTGCTAATTTTAAATACGGCAAAGTAATCTAACCAAAGTAAAGGATATTTTTGAAAGTCCAAAGCCTCTGAAAGCTACAGTATAAATAAATGAGTTTACATTCACGGCTGTCGGCTAGGGAATTAACCCAAATGTATATGACTGTGCCTAATCTCAAACATCACATGTTCATTTCCATGAAAAGTATATACCCTTTATATTTGCTCAACCTGATTGCATTCTCACATGTCTTACTGAATTCCAAACACCTTCCAAGTTCCTGACATGTACAGGATATCTTGCATTAAAATATCTGCGTTCATTCTAACAAGGGTATTTAAAGTATTTGTAGTATTAAATGGATGATAACACTTTTCAATACATTTAGAGACGAAAACTAAGGCCAGCGTTAGTTCTGAGCTAATGCACTGTGATAGAATGTATAACCAACTTGGATTGGATTGTATGGCATGGAGGAGAGTTCTTTCGATATTTGAACGGCTGGCACTTTATATTTTGAATGGCGGTTTCTCCGGGAGGAAGGGAAGAGATGAGGTACACGCACGGGAGGCCAGGATCCCCAGGCGGTAACTGCTCGGACTTAGACGAGGTTCCTCTCTTGTTTCCAGATAGAACACCCCTCGAGGAGTTTGAACCCCTCAAAAGGTCCATTTCCATATTAGAAGCCGGAGAACAAATCTTTCCAAAGTGCAAGGAACTCTAAACTGCCAGCTCGTCCCATCCTGGCACAGAACCAAGGGAAGTGGGATAGTGGAAAATTCATGGAAAGTTAATGTCCAACCCAGCTTTAGCATAAGTGACCACGGGAAACCACAAAAAAACCCATGGTCAAAATGGTCGGCCCAACGAGAATTTAACTTGAGTTCTACCAAGTGCATTACCGCTATAATCATCTTACTCCTAAACGAATCATTACCTTTCACTTGGCCAAATAACTTATTCGCAATCAATTTCCGAAAGTTTGTTCTTAATTATTTGCAGATATGCCATAAGCTGGAATATACTCTGTACTTTGAATATTATTTTATCTTAAAATATTGTGAAAACGGAAATCAAGTGTATAATTACTTACAAATCCTTTTTCTCCTATTCTTATTAGTATTGTAATATTGTATCTTACTCAGATATGTGTTATTCTTTAATGCCACCATCTAATCAAAATAAATCATTAAAAAGGTGAATGACAGACATTTTGTCATATTTTAGCTGTCACATAAATAGTTTAAGCTGTCTTTTTCGTCAGAACCAAGTTGTCATGAGCTCAATACAGCTTCTGCACCAATGTTCCTAATCTTTCATAGTCTGTACGCTAAAATGCATTATAAAGTTGTGCTTTTGCAAGAACACATTACCGCTCCAGGAAGGGGCGATCATATATTTTCTGGTTGATTTGATTGATTTATGAATGCTCTTTAACATCTCAGATCATCAGGTCCCATTCAAATCAGGGCGTGAAACGGCCGACAAATTCTGCCCAGAGGCCTCTTCTTTCAGGCTTGAGGTTCTTTTTCGTGCCGTAAATCTAATACATGGGACCCATGGCTTTACTTCCCTTTGAACTTCCGAAAAAAATAATCGATCCTGGCTGGGTATCTTGGGTTTAGAAGGCAAGTATGATTACCACTACACCATCACGGCCGACTCGATCATACATATTTTGTTTATTTGTAATAAAGCAAATAACTCAAAACGGTATGAATGTAGTTTGGAAACATATTTTATAAAGCTTTAGACTGAGGTTTCAGAAAAGCATTATATGCAATAATATTTGCTAAGATATTCTCATCACCTGAAAGAGTAATCAAGTTTCTATTTGTCTTTTCAAATGTACAAGGGAATGGAGGGCAATAGTTAAGCAAGAACTAACTAAGGAACAAAATAATCTTGTCCTCTTTCTCCGGTTCTTTTAACAAACTTACATCTTTACGCCACCATACAGGAATGACATTGTAAATTTCAATGTAATTTTACTAAAGACGATACAAGTTTTTAAGCACCACAATGTTTGAAGATTATCACTTATTTTATAAAATGCTGAACATAGCCACAATGAGCGTCTCACCACTTTTACTTACCAAACACAACTCGGAAATATCTGAGAAAAAGTCGAAAGTAATTTTAGTCCCAGATCTAAAACAATTATTATAATAACAGAATTCAAGTAAAAATTTTAATTATCTAAGTTATGTTATTACATACGAAGATGTTCAAAACAATTGGAAAATTTCAATATATGCGCATGGAACAATTAAACGCACAACAGCTGATAATGTTAGAAAAGATATTCTTACAAAGTTATAGAGAGCTGAGAGTTAAGAACATCAGATCATTCAGTTTAAATACGATTTCTAAGCAATGTACCTGACGAGGTGAAATACTTAGAAGAAGAGATACAAATATGGAATACTGTTTGTCAGAATAATGAAGTTAAAATTATTTTTCCTGTGAATCTAAGAGGAGTTTAACATTTTCTTGGTAAATCCCTTTGAGCAGTGACTGGGTTTTCTGAAAAAATATCCTATTTGGTGTCTCCTCATGAAAAGCAGTAGACAGCCTTCACCCTCCCTTACTGCCCTCTCACTTAAGAATGTGTAGGAAATATAATTTCTATTTGTTAACTTGAATACAAAGGTATGCAAATATCTTATTAACCCATAGCATTTTCTTTCCTTTGTAAGAATAATGAAGGTATTGATTGTACTTGAAGCTTTGTTTTTGTCTTAATTTTTTGTATAATCTCGTTTGTTGACCTTTTAAGTCTCTTAACTATACAATATATTTTTATGCCTAATTATTTGTCATAACTTTAAGGAAGTCCATACCTTTTTTCTCTTCTACTATTGCTTCCTACATCGCGATATAATCTGAAATTCTTACCTAAAAACACGCCGAAACGGCAATGAAGACCAAACAAATTTATTGGAATAACCCCGTATGTTTGTGCTGCATCATCGTATATAATTACCTTTGATAACATTGATAAATGATATTCCATATTTATCTTTAAGCATATTTGGACTCTTAGAAAAAAATTCACTTCATATTTTAAAATGTGACCCCACAGCAAAAGAGCAGCTTGTGTTGCTGGAATTAACGCTATTTACCATTTCGTGTAACCTCTAACCGAATGCAGCACCTACAAGGTCGATAATCTAGCATTTCATATTAGCACCCCTATTCCATTCCTCTAATGATATAATGTAAAACCAGAGAAAGAAGAGAAGATCGGTGTGATAATATTCCTCGGATGGAAAATAGCATACTTACGAAGACAGCACGTAAGTAAAGGTCACATAATCATAAGGTGTGTAAACTGTGTTAATTTGATTTACTAATGTGTTTTCAAGTATTCCTGGTAACCTTGTACATTTTCATAGTATATAGAATGATAGAGCCAAGCGAGTGCTTGTTAGAGAGATGATAGGTGTTTTGAGCAGATTATTTTAATGCCATGAAGAAAAATGTCACAGCTTTGGCGGGTATTATATGAGGTCCGTGACAAGGAAATGGCATGAAAGCTGTTTCTGTGTGATCGGAAAGGATCTTTGGTTCATGTTGATCAAGATGTTGTAAATTATAATTTTACTTTTATTTATGTAGTTCTAACCTCCGTAAACTTTCTTAAAGACCTTTCTCCTGTCTTAAAACTTTCCGTTGGAAGATACTGCTATTATGCCATGGTCGCTGGAGCCGGGAATTCCTGGCGTTTCGTTCACAACTGCAGTGGACATCTTCAGTGGCGTGGATACCTTTTCCAAAGAGACTTCATCTACTCTAGTGAAGGTGCCCGCCGTAGTTGAGAACGAAAGGTCCGGAACTCTCAGTTCCAGCAGACCACGGCATAACAGCCCGGAAGATGCATCTAGAGATATCTGGGACTCCGCCCTTGAGAGTCTATGTTTTCATTGGAATTGTGGATTTCGCATTGTCATTTTTACCAACTTTGTTGATATACGAGGGAGGTCCAAAAGTTTCCGGCCTAACCCTTTTATAGGTATGATAAAGACAAAAACTATATTTAACTTTTCATTGTAGTTACTCTTTATTGCAATACACTTCTCACATCTTTGAATTCACATTTCAACCCCCGCCTCCAAGAATTGTCATAATGCAAAATTCGTCACCTTCAATTTCCTTCCTCGAAGTTCCTTCTTCAGTTTTGAGGAGAGGAAATAGTCACTGTGAGCTATATTTGGGCTGTAGGGTGGATGGTCGATTTCCTTGAAGCCCATTTCTTCACAGCTTCCTTTCCAACAAGAGCTTGGTGCACAGGCGAGTTGTCGTAAAGAAGGCGCACATCACCACTCAGTTTTCCTCGCCTTTTCTCTTTCATGGAAGAACGTAGTCTGTGCAATAGGCCAGCATACTACTCCCTATTTATTGTGGTGTTCCTCTTCTTGAAGTCAATGAAGAGTATTCCTTCACAGTCCCAAAAGATTGTGGCCCTGATCTTCTTGGCTGACTGAGTGACCTTGGCCAGGACAGGTAGTGCTTCGCTAGGTTTTTACCAATCCATTGATTCTCTTTTGGACAAGGGATCATAGCAGAGGATCATAGTTTCATTTTCAGTAACAATGGTTTGCAGAACTTCTCTCTCGTTGCGACAGCAGAGCTGCAAAAATACCTGGCAACAGATGGCTCTCTGCTTTTGGACTGGAAACTGGAAGAAAGAAGTCTAGGCACCCATTTCGCACTAACCTTATTCATGTTTAAATGCTCATGAATAATTCGAAGGACTGTTGTTTTATAAAGGTCCAACCTTGCTGCCATTTCTGTAACTTTGATCCGCCGGTTTTCCATAATTTCTCCTTCCACAAGAGCGAGTGATATTTTCAGGAATGAGCACCTCCAAGGGCCAAACTGCACGCTCTTAGTCTTCAATGCTTTCTCGACCCATTCGAAAGAGTTTGACCCATTCTTTTACGGTAGAATATGAGGGGGGTGCTTCCCTATATACACCTGTTTAATTTCATTTGAAGTAATTCCTTCTTTTGTGAAGAACTTAATAACAGCTCAAAACTCCATTTTGAACATGTCACAACTTCTTTATGCAACTATATTTGAACAACTGAACACAGAGGCCCGGAAGTTACAGCTGCAATTATTTACTTAACAGATAGGGTATGACACCAGATAGGGTTTTGTGAAGGCGATAATCCTTATAGGCGAGGCCAGAAACTTATGGACCTACCCTCGTATCAAAATTGTTGTACCCACGAGACAAAGATAATCTTTCATATATCGAGGCACTCGATCAGACTGTGCTTTAGACTACAACGCTTCTCATCATTCTGCAAAGATAATCATATTCTTTCAGGTATTTCACAATGTCTGTAATTTCTGCCAGGATTGTTGCTAACCTACACGTATACAGAAACTCAAACATTTACATTCAAAGGGGCACTGAAACACTTAGTCCCTCGTGTCAAAAAAAGAAAATAATGTTACAAGAAAATTATGGCGATCAAAATTCTCTGCAGACATGGCTTGTTTATGGACGCAAATCTCCTTTCTTAACCTTAATTATTAACTGTAAATGTAGTAGATCGCAATCTTTGTTAAATCTCCTTTTTTTTCTTTGTCCTCTTTGTCATTTACAAAGTATTAAAAGGAGCTGCTAGAGTGCAAGAAAAACTTTTAATTTTGAACGAGGAAAATGGCGTTCTATAAAGTGAAATCGCGACAAGCGTAAGGTAAATGTCATGCTTCGTTGGGTCAAAGTAAATATTGGAGAGAATTAAAGCCCCTCTCACTATTGACGAGAGCACTCATTTCAGCAACTGCTAAAGCTCTTTCACAGAAAACGAATTGCTTTATGTTCTCCAATTCTAAGATATTGGTTTCCGTTCACCACTCTCTGCAACTTTGTTGTTTAATGGAATATTTTGGCGAAAGAAGTACATACAAATTTAAGCAAATGCTAATACTACTGTTGAGCAGCAAATACACCTTTTTTGGTGTACTATATGTTCCAGCTGTGCTTATATACTCAGCGGGGCAAGAAATAAAAGGCACAAACTCTTAAGTATTCCTGTTTCGGTTGATAATGATTGCACTTGAATTTTTATTTCACACACAAATTGCTCACTTCCTGCATATTGAAAAGTTGCTTAATGTTTAGTTATTCAAAATTTATGTATTTTTCAATTTTTGGTAAGGCGGTGCAAAATCTCAGGCTTTTGCCCTTAAACAATTATGCTGATTTAACTTCACAGGATACCAATTGAGTGAACTCTTCAAACTATTGCGCCAATCATGTGTCGTTCTATGCGCAGTCCATGACGGTCCGCTCTCATCTTAAAGGGTTGACTTCAACTAGCTGTACTAACGACTGACAAGTATTTACTAAGAAACCTGTATGCAACATTGCAGCCCTATTATCTGTTCTCATTTGTATGACAGCCGCACCATCGCAACATCTACCCGTACCAAGAACTTGACTACACTCCCCCACCCCAAATAACAAACCATCAGCAACTCATTCATCTCAAAGCAAACATCAGCACAGGACAACCTCATCTACACCAGCCTCTCCTATAGAAGCTGCTAGAAGACTATGGAATCTCTGTTCTTGACCCTCCCAAATGGATACCTTGGATCTTCACAACTCAGAAAACACATCAGTACGTGTCACTCAGCACCACCCAAAGCCCGCTCCTATATTCTTGCTGGACCCTCAAGAACCCCGTTACCTTGTTCCAAGATTCTAGGTCTAAACTTCAAATACGTAGCAATAGGTGACACTTCCGAAAATATCGGTGACCACCGCCTCATTAGAAAGCTACTAAAGGAGTTTATCACCATATCCTTACCTGAAGAGTGATCTCTGCACGCACTACAAGGGCTATCCACTGCAATGCGTTACATAGCTCCGTTCGAAAAGAGCAACACATCAAGTAACGTTTCACCACTTCCGAGTGGAGTTACAAAGAGCAGCAAGATCTATATGGAGAGAAGACTATCTCGGCTTTGGTCAGAGTAGAGCAGTACATGCGGCCTGCACCAACTTCCAGCAATTCGCGTATGGAACCGCTGCTGCAAATTACACGTTGTTTAGGCACATAATGTACAGCATCTACTTGGTACCATAAATTCGTACTAAGTTACCAAAGAAAGAAGCACCAGCACCTACGCACCCATTCGGCCAACTGCTGCTCCATTCTGCTTTAAAACTAACTGATAGCTTCAATACAGCAATAGCATAAAGCATCCACCCTCCGCGTCAGCGACCCTGGTCAAAAATTTCCGAATCCCTCCATCAGTGCAATAACAGTACAACCTCCCATCCCCACATCTCACTAATCTACTCGCATATTGCTGAGCTGATGCGACCTCGGATTAAGTGAAGTCACATTTGGGTATGATGAATATTTGATGGATGTCTACCATCAGTAAACAAGCCACATCGTGTACGTCGACAACCGTCCAAAAATGCTCGGTAGCACTTACATCTATCCCCAGCCATATCAACCCTCCGACAAACCTTACATAACGTCAGGCAACTGAAAAACAGAAGAGGCAAGATATAGTTACATTGTAGACAGGTGCTACTCAATATTCGGCTCGTAAAAACTTCGTGGATCAGCCCAAAAGGAGTCGCAGTAGCAAGCAACAATCACTGCAACGAAATAAATCATAGAAACAATAACAGCAGCAACAACAGTAACCCCTCGTGTTCCTTTTACTCTTGTTACCGCTTTCCTGCAAGTCATAGCTTAAATCTCCCCCCCCCCCCATCTATAAAGAAGCTTCGCTGCCTCACTTTCTGAAGTCCGCCTATCTGCAGTGCCTGCAGAAACCATCCTATGTCATACTACCTTTTCCTTTCTCATGCAAAATGGCTGCTAGACTGCATTAAAGTGGCTGAACTCATTAAAATGAAAGCGTGCTTATGGAAATTCCATGGTATTCAGGACAAGTTGAGAAAAACAACTCATTTGGTGTCGCTCACCAGATCCAACTACTGTTGATGCAGGAAACGTGGCTCACGCCCTATCAAAGGCTGCCGTACCTGGAAGTTCACGAACTGGAGAGAGATGTCCACTAGACTGGCTTGACATCGTTTTGGTGTCGAACGTGGGCTACCATTCTCCCTTTTGTACACTTCCAAAACTATCCTCAAGCCATAACCCAACCAATTCATCCTCCACACAAGACACACACTCAAACCTCTCCATGTATATCCAAATCCCCGCCAAATCACCTGGAAAAATGTACAATGGACTGCTTATTTAGCGGGGCCTGTACATGCTCAACACTTTCTGAGGCAGATACTGTAATAGGGACATCATGAATAACCTCCATTCATCATTTCACCCTTCCACACGGAGGAAGACGCAAGACGCAATGACACAGGTCCGCCCTCGTCGATTCTTCCAGTGTACAAGGAGCCTGCAGTACAAGCTTGAGCTAAACCATTTGTGTTAACTGCTAAAACTAGAATTAAGAGACCACACAATAAAGAGTGGAAACTGCGATTGAGCGAGCTCGACACTGAACATGCCTCATTGTGGCACATTTTGAAAGTCCTCCTGATCATTTTAACTTCCAAAAAACCGATTAATTCTGGGATGAGAGTAGCACAATTCGTGAGGGAGAAACTGATATTGGCGGCAGAACATCTGGAGGTCACGTTCTTACCAGCTAACACACCAAACTTGGACCACAACCATAAAGTTTACAATTGTGTCCAGTCGTTTATAGAAGTACCTTTTTCGATGCAAGAGATCAAGCCATCGACCCCAGAGAGCTGTCCACCATTCTTCAGACTGCACTAATATACACGGCTCCAGAAATTGATGGCATTCCTTCCGCAGAAATGGATGAATTTAATAATTAATTTATTAAACAGCTTGCTAAGACTAGACTACTTCTCGGCAGCATGGAAGCACTCAAAAACACAAGTCAATTGACCTCTTATCTGCATTAAGCAAGCTATTGTAAAGGGGGGTGTTAATTCGCCTCCAGAAAAGGCTGAATTTGCATAAAGTACTTAAACCGGAACAATTTGGCTTTCGCCTCCAACATTCACAACCCACCTCTCCTGCGCGTTGTGGACGAAATAATCCGTGGATTCAAACTCCAACACTTTGTTCCGGCGTTATTTATAGACATCAGGCGGGCCTCTGACGCTGTCTAGCATCAATGATTTCTATATTGATCCTTCAACTAAACATTTTTCCTGCATGCATCATCCAGCTACTAGTCTCCTACCTGACCAACAGAACATTTTCGTCTCTCTTGAAGAAATCCTCTCATTTCCTACGTCTGAATGCAGGAGTCCACAGAGCAGCGTCCTGAACCCAGTACTCTTTAACGTACATAAATACCTTGCCATCCTGCGCTGGCTGCTCCGTATATCTTTTCCATAGCTCACTAAGCTGCAGGCCATTTCTCTATAGAAATTATCTTGGAACTTAACCTCTATGGCTTCTTTAATCATGCCATCCCAGTACTTGGTGGCCTTATTGATGATCATAATTTAGTCAAACATGCTTTTATTGCATGACTAGCACAGTATTCGATCGCAGCTTATTTTTCCGGATAATATAACTTAATGTGACCTGTGTGTTTGATACATATTTCTTCCATTTTCTGCCTGTCTGATATATATAGCCGCATTATCACGAAATTTGATAAATTTAAGTTCGTGTTTTAAGTCCGCATTCGTTCTCTATCTGCTGCATCATTTGTCTCAGATCTCAGATGGCATGAGGGTGGAGTACATTGGGTTGATACCCTGGTAAAGCTACAATCCACAACCAGCGCCAAGAATGCTTCAAATCTTGTGTTACGTGAGTTTATAGGCTGTCCTTTGTTGTATTATCTTCTTCGTTTGTTTCGTTCTCATTAAGTACTCATTTAAAAAATGACAACTTATGTTCTCATTTCATAGCACCAAATGTATGACGAACTTGTCATCCTATTTGTACTTTGTGTGAAACAAAATGCAAAATGCAGAGCACAAGACAAAAATTGTGATACTTAACATTTAAAACAATGAGTTCTTTATTTTTGGGAAAGGCTTGATCAAAGAAAATACCTTTTGCTATTGACAATGAAGACTCCTACAAATACATTTATTGGAAATTGTGGTCACATAGAACACAGTAATTTTAATGTAGATCATTTTAGGTAGTAAAATAATTTTCTTTTCCGGAATTCAATTCTTGTATTTTGAAGCAATAGATGTTTGTAATATGTCTTTATTTGCATAACCCTCTGAGATTTTAAGTGAGACTCAACCAAGTTAATTAATATGTTCTATTAGTATAGAAACTCCCTTTTCTTATTAGTACATGAATTATAAATAAATGTTATGTATTTCAGAGGATGAAACCTTTCAAATTTGTGTTTTTATGTAGATATTTCAGCAGTTGTCTCAACTGATTTTGAAATGTGAAAAGTTACGCAAATCTACGTTTTATTATTTGATTCAAAAATTTATGCGCTCGTGGAGCACACCTGCAGTTCACAACACGTAAAAACGTGTGGACCATGCTAACCCTCTCCTGAGAGAAAGTTTTCGCGGTAAAGCACGTTCTAGGAGCATCTCGGTATATCATCAACATAAACACATCCTCTCTGCTGAATACAATGTGGGACAAGGAAGAGCATGTGCTGTTGTCCTATTTATGGCTACATGGAGGATACGCGTATGTTGTTCTAGTAAACAAGTCTTGACATGAATTTATAAACGTAGACATGCATAAGAATGATGTCTTCCTGTACCAGGGCATTCCATGGTGTGAAAACCTTGTTGTTAGAATACTGGGGCAAATACAGAATAAATTTGTGATCTTTAGTGTCAAGTAAAGATGGAATATCTTTACAAATAAGAGGATAAATCACCATGTGTATATGATGGCAGATATGAGAGGTATTAATATTTTACGTTTTAATCAATTTTTAGATGTTAGAGCTAATATCTGAAAAATTAGTTTCATAAAAGTTTGGGCAAATTAATAAGGCGTTCTCCTTCTTGTGAAAGAGATAAGAATAATAAAAAGTCTACATTTTATTACAAAAATACAAAGTGAGCCACGGAAATTTAATTGGGAGCTTAGAAACTTCAGCGGCCGAATGAACAACTTGAAAGCAAGTGCATTGCCAATTGATGCCTGGCAGATGCAGCCAGTGCAATAAATAAAAACTGGAGCGTACATTGTTATTAATCACTATCTTGAAGGCAATCTTTGAGTCGTGAAGTATTTCATCAAAGGCTACTGCAGAATTACGGGGCTAATGACTTAATGTCTTAGTGATAATTATATTGAAAATACAGTATTTATTTTATTGGAGAAATTACATTTTAGACAGCTCATACAAAAGGTACCTCTTTTAACCAAATGTGCTCAAACTAGAAACTACATATTGTAACACTCTGTGTTAAAAATATTTTATTACACTCCAATGTTACAAACCTAATACAGAATTCAAACGTAATTCAACACTCTATAGGGTATTCTGTCCTCATTATATCCTACAAAAACAGTCATACAAATTTCTCATGTATGTTTCAATTTTATCACAGTTTAAATATAACTATTTCCGAATATATTCATGTTTTTATCCATTAAAGTATAAACTTCCATGGATCTCAAAAATTTAATCTCTGTTACTTTAAATCGTCCCAATGACTTTTATTTAAAATGTAACATTCCGATCCAAATACCAATATTCATATCGCTAAAAATGTATGAAATTTAAGCATTGTTTTTTTACATCGTACGCTCTTGCTAACGCTTGTTTTATTGACCCACAAATGTGACTAAACGAATTTATTTCACTGTTTATATATTTAGTTTTGTCTTGCCAACATATATTCTTAAATTATAAAAACCATTATCTGTTCAATATGGGTATTACTAATTATTATTTTTTCTCATTTTGGTTCTTTTCCAAAAATGTCATGATTTTAACCTTATCTGTCTATATCTCTAGATTATATTTAATAACTGCGCTAATAACATAGTGAATGGCCTTCTGTAAATTGCCATCGCCAGATGACATGTATACAATATATTATAAATTATCATCTAAAAGTTGCTGACAGTTTCTAATGACATCGTGAATGTATACGTATATTAGACAAATGCGCAAGAAAGGGTACATCCCTATCAAACATTTTGATTTATTTCTATTCAAATTTAAATTTTATTTATCTTTTAATCTTATAATATGATTGGAGATAATTATGATTTTCTTTATTTGCCATAATTTAATTTTGTTTACTCTCTTAAAATCCTTACCGCAGTCTAAAAATGCAATATGCAGTGGTAAATTATGTTTTCTTTTCTCTGTTTTCAAGTAAGATTTTCAGTAAAAATACAGTCAGTGCAAAATCTGCTCTTTCTAAATCCAGATTGATTTTGTGACATAACGAATTCCATAATATTTTATATTGTTTCCTATAATTTGTCCGTATACACACTTATTTTAATGTATTAAAATGTTGTTTATTTTTACATTCCTCGTGGCGGTTGATAACGCTGGAACCATGTGAGGTTGGGAGAAAATCAATAACAGCTGATCTCGTTATTGCTCATATCCAAGTGCATAGTATGGTCTTTCAGGCAAGAAAATGACATATAAACAAAATATAATAATAATATTATTAAACACAAATTTAATTTGTAACTGTACTTCACAAAACTCGTTTAAAAACTACCAATTACTACGGCTAAAATATTAGTAACAATATACAGAAATTTAGGTAACGTTTGTTCATTGCTCCTCCCCTAGTGATAAATACAAGAAACGTTTTCTCTCGAACATTCTGAAAGCATACTCTCCATAGTTCTGGAAATTTTTAGCAACTCATGGCCGTGGTATATTAACGCTGCATTTCGCACATGATTCAAATTGTGTACCGATTCAGTGTACTCAATCTACAGTTCATAATTTCTAGTTCTACTGATCTTTTCGACGTTCACTTGCACACGGTATTAGCTTATGCTCGCTGTTATCCGGACTGTATTTTTTTTTAAATTTCAAGAATGCGTTTTTTATTATATTTATATAACGAATCCGGGAATTTGTTAAAATTGGACATTCGTCCCACATCGTAAGTAACATCCTTACTGACGTTTTACACGATCTGCAAATATGTATATTGTTAGTGTTAAGGTCATCATTTATACATTCGTGCAGGACCAAATATCTACAGCAGTGAGATCCAATGGTTTTTAAGTCACGGGCGAGATTATTTTTCCAAAATTGTAGTGTCGCCAACTTTATTTTATTATTGTTGTTATTGTTATCATTAAGTCAAATCTTATATGATATAAAGATAAAGATATCCTATTGTGTCCCTTAAGGGCAAAGGCCTCAAAATCTCGTTTTTTTTTTTTTTTTTTTTTTTTTTTTTTCCCTAACGTGGTGAGGTATCCCACGCTAGTTGTTCGTATGCTGTTTAAGACACTGACTGATTTATTCTTTGGTTACTTCATTTCTTACTGTACTAGTTGCTTCCCAAGAGATTTACATTTTTCTCTTCCTCCTGCTATTCTTGACCTGCATGTTCCTTGGAGAGGTCTGTCCATTTTCTTCTGGGTCTGCCTTGTGTCCTTTTTCCTATCCGGGGGTCCCACATGGTGATCTTTTAAGGCCATCTATTGTCCTGCATTCTTGCGACGTGATCGCCCCATTATAATTTGTTTCTGTTAGGTATTTGTACTATGTCTGTTGTCTGAAATAACTGATTTATTAATACTGTAGGTATTTTGTCCTTCAAAGTTATTTCCAAGATCTTGCGTTGCATTTTTCTTTGGCATATTTTAATTTTGTTCTTTCGTTTTTTCTGTTAGTGACCATGTATAGCACCCACAGGGTATACACAGGTTTCCAGCGACTGGAATCTCATTTTCTTAGTTAGTGTTTGGTCTAACAATATAAACTTAAGGGCCCATATTGCTCTCCAGGTTACTGATATCTTTTTTTTTTTTGTACTTGTTTTTCCATTTATAATGGAAGAACTTCTATTGTCCTAGGTATGCATATTTGCCTTGTATAACATAATAAACATAATACAATAATATATATTTGCTGTAATTGCTCGAACTTATGACTAATACGTTTACGTTCAGTACGCTATGCAAACTCTCGAAAAGTACCAAAGATACAAGGAAAGAATTTGGAAATAACTTTAATCCCTGGTACTTTATGAATTGTCAAGATTTCGCCCTCTATGGACATTCACCTCGTTGCTGAAGCGACCTTGCCCTGGGATTACTTTGTTCACATAAAGCAAAGCTATGCACTTTTCTTGGAATTGGAAACAACGCATTCAGAAGAAACGAAAGAATGGATTTGATCTGAATACACTCTTTCTGTTTCTCGCTTACTTCAATTTCAGTACGTAAATGCTAGATTGAATATAAAAATTTATTTTTGTAATAACTTTACTCCTTCGAGAGTCAGAGAAAATAGCCTCCGGGTCCTATCTTGTCCGAGGACCACATATTGAACCACACTGATGCAGAGCATTCTCAAACGCTTATCTAACCAACAGTCCAGGAGATGCAAAATTAACGAATTCCACAGCTTCTCATGTAGCTGAATTTGTAATGTTATAAATCTCATATATGATTTATGTTACTAAAAGTGCGTATAAACCGAAATACGGGCTTATTAATAAGTTCACGAAACATTTGAAAGTTGTGTCATTCATAAAGTTCACAACACACTATAGCAATTTCCATGCCGGAAGAACAACAAACTCTGCGTGTTTTGTATGGGAAACATCCTGCACACGATTCAGCAGTAGCAAAAATGGCACTAAGCCAGCGGGAGAAGGCATTGTACGTGCAAAAACCATGTTTGTTGTAACAGCGCAGCACGATTTAGAGGAATTCCAGAAGAGCACACACACACACACACGCACGCACATGTGTTTGTCACTTGGTCACTTGTCTTCTTGACATAGAAGGACTCCACGAGTCCGAAATATAGCGATCTTACTGACTTTTTCTTTGTGTTTTATCTTTTTCTGCTATCATAATTACTATTAATTTATATATATATACTTATATTTTATATATAAGTATATATACATATATTTTATTACACTTCATATCTTCTTCATTTCTTCATTTCAGTGTAATAAAATATAAGTAGTGCATAGTTTTCTAATATCTATGAAATTTTAATTGCCTTTATATTTGATATACACATTAAAATTGCCTGATGGACACATATTTTAAATAAATGTCTTAGTATATCTAAATCAAAGATAGATAGTGAATAAATATGCCTAATTTGCTCACTTATCTGCCTATTAGTTACCATAGTAAACAATCATAGTTTTTATTTACTTAAATTGTTACAATGTGAATGAGTAAATAAGTTGCATTTTATTATAGAAAATGTAGTACATTTTCTAATAAAAATATTGGGTAATATACATTTTAATATGTGAAATGAAAGCTCAAGAAAATCATCTAATTCGACGAAAAAAAAAATGTTTAAGTACGAGGTGTGATCGAAAAATAACGGCAATATTCGTTTTTCTTAAAGGATCGTTATTTATTCATCAACATCAATGCTGTCCCCTTCAAAGTAATCCTCTCCGGATATAAATACACTTGTGCCAGCGCTTTTTCCAATCTTATAAGCACTTCTGGAACTCACTTTTCGGTATGTCCTTCAGCTCCTTTAGCGATTTTGTTTTTACCTCATCAGTCGAGGTAAAACGTTGTAACAGCGTCCTTTCATGGTTTTCTTCAGCCTCGGAAATAGGGGACCATGTCCGGTGAATATAGTGGATGAGGCAACATAACTGTTTTGATTTTTTGCCTTAAAATAATGAACAAGCAGTGAGAGGTTAGTGGCAATTTCGGAACAAACTTTTCTGCCACATGTCTCATGCCCAAAACACCCGAAAAAATTGCTTGGCCTGAACCCAATGATATACTGACATCATCAGCAATCTTTCTAATAGTGATTCGGCGATTTTTCAGAATCATTTTCTTCATTTCTTGACGTTGTCGGCGATTATTGATGTGCTAGGACGTCCAGGGCAGAAGTCATCTTCAACGTCTTTACGGCCCGCTTTGAAACGTCTGTACCACTCGTAAGCTCTTGTCTTACTCATAGTAGATTCGCCAAAAGCCACAATCAGCACTTCCAATACTTTGTTGCACTTTATTTCATTTTTCAAGCAAAATTTAATACTAATTCTTTGATCTATCTTTTTCGAAAGTAGTAGTAGTAGTAATGAAAGTTTTATTATACGATTTTAGGATACACTCAAATACAACTGTCGCATGGGCCTTACGGCCGTACATGTTAATGTCTGCCTTATAGCCATAAAAAGGGGCAATACTCATGCATACGTGCATATGTATATATAATATAAATGCAAAATAAAAATAAAGTAACACTATTAACAATGTAACGAATTAACAGTAATAAAAGTAGATAAGGATAAAACACCGAGAAAAAGTCACACTTGAAATTGCTTTATTTCGAACTACTGCGAGTTCTTCAATGGCAAGAAGACAAGTGAAAGTGATAAAAGTAAATATTGAGTATCGAAGGTAATGTTATGCATGGAAACAGATGAAACTAGAAACGAGAGTGTGGGAAGAAAAAAACTAATATGTAAGATTTAAACCAGGTGGTATACACACTTTATGTAAAAATATAGCTGTCATTTCTCTATCTCTGAGTAAACTTTCAGATCATTGTGTAGGTAACACATCAATAAGAGTTAGACTAAAAGCATCATCAAAATCCTTACAGTGAGATAAGGCATGTTGGGCAATCGGCAAGGGAGACTTGGTTTTAACAGAATGTCTATGATTGTTCATGCGTAGCGAAACAACAGTAGAAGTTAAATCAATATAAAATGCTTTGCAAAGCTTACAAGATAACATGTATACGACGTTCTTGGAAGAACAGGTAGCAAATGAAGAAATGTTAAATTCCCTGGATAAATTAGGGCTGTGGAATGATTTGCAAGGCATAATTAGTGCACAGGTTTTACATTTAGACGTTGGCAAGGATACGAGCCAGCAAAGGGACGTGGTAAATTCGGAGAGGATAGGTTACGGCGAAATATACTTTTAAGGTTAGTGGGTGTTCTGAAAGTAAGGCGGGGTACAAATTTAGAAAAATCATTTGAAGATGGATGCATTAACAAAGTATCGTGATATTCGTTCAAAATAGGTCTGGTTCTTTCAATTCCAGGCACGCAAGTAGTAACAAGATTGATGAAGTATGTGCACATTAAGCCTACCAATTTACAACAGTATCTTCATTTTGATAGCTGTTATCCCTTGCATATCAAAAGATCTATTCCTTTTTCTCTTTCAATCCGTGGCCATCGTCTTTGTAACAACAAGTATATTAAAAACCGAGCTCAAAAGTTCCAAGACCAAAATTATCCTTCCGCTCTTTTAAAATCCCGTATAATCCCCGAGCACAAAACTTCCCAATGCAAACCTAAAACTTCCAACAAGAACTTCATCAACCTTGTTACTACTTACGTGCCTGGAATTGAAAGCATCAGACCTATTTTGAAAGAATGTCATGATACTTTGTTAATGCATCCATCTTCAAATGATTTTTCTAAATTTGTACCCCGCCTTACTTTCAGAACACCCAACACCCCCTAACCTTAAAAGTATATTTCGCCGTAACCTATCCTCTCCGAATTTACCACGTCCCTTTGCTGGCTCGTATCCTTGCCAACGTCCTAAATGTAAAACCTGTGCACTAATTACATAAAGCGCGTATACCACCTGGTTTAAATCTTACATATTAGTTTTTTTTCTTCCCACACTCTCGTTTCCAGTTTCATCTGTTTCCATGCATAACGTTACCTTCGGTACTCAATATTTACTTTTATCACCGTCACTTGTCTTCTTGCCATAGAAGAACTCGCAGTAGTTCGAAATATAGCAATTTCAAGAATGAATTTTTCTCAGTGTTTTCCTTATCTACTTTTATTATTACTGTTAATTTATATATATGCATGAGTAGATTTGTGTATGTATATATGTATGAATGTGTATATATGTATATATACACATTCATACATATATACATACACACAAATCTACATGCATACATACAAATATACAAATACTTCGATATATTTAAAATTTCTCTTAATAATTTAAATACAAATACATAGAATAAATGAAACTCTTATTCTTGAGTTCTCCCTTCCCTTTACTCACACCCCTCTCCATTTCCCCCTTCTTCATTATGTCCATTAGTCCATTAACCTCCATTGGGTCTTCTCTAGAAATATCCCAAATTGTGTGAGTATCTCGCATGCACCAACACTTCCCGGCAAATGTTCAAATTTCTATTGGAATTCAGAAATTGCGTTGATAGATGCTCATTTCTTGAAATCTCCGTTTCCTTGCTTCTGCCAAAATAGCCTCCAGGTATCGCTTTCTCCTCACAATGGGCAAATTCTTTCCCCGAGAACATTAACTGTTTTGTTTCCTTTCCAAGACCCTAATCTGAATCATGCGAGACCACTTCTTTCTTCCCTGCCACAGATATCTAGATAATCACTCCTCCCCCACACAGGATGTATTTGAGCCTGCAGGTTCAGCGGCGCTTTTTCTGCGCATTGAGACAAAGTTAAAAAAATGAAACTCGGATTTATGAAGCTCGCGAAATAAAATATGCTGTTATTTTTTATCACACCTCGCATGCTATAATTAGAAATGGTGGAATACAAGCTGATTCAGTTGGATTGCAGTTAGGATTCAGAACACAGAAGAGGGTGTACATCCAGGATATGGAGGCGTCATTATGGATTTCACAGTCCAGAAGAACAACATCCAGGTACACCAAGGATTAATAATGCTGCACATTTTTTCTACACCTAAGAACCCTAAGAAAAAGGTCAATTGCTGTCATGTTAACAAGTATTCTGCAAAATTTTGATAATTTAACTGTTTCAACCCAAAATGTTTCAAATACACTGCATGATCATACATGTATCGTATTATGGAGTGCCGAAAGCATATTGATTGCAAACAGGAATAGTAGAACCATGCTCTCTTCATACATGTATCACTCTTCAATCTGGATCCTGATTCCGTAAGATAACGCACATGGAAACATCCAGAAAAGACTTGAGGCATACACAGAAAGTTGACAAACTTAAAGGAGATACCATCTTCGCCTGGGAAAGAGTAATGTAAATAGAAAAACAAATCTTGTTCTCTAAGGTAGTACATTCAAGATGGTTTGCAGCCTGCGGTCCTTTCTATTGCTGAAGCATCTACTTTGAATTCCTTTACAAGCATAATAATACCAAACACGGTTAGAAAGATATACTTTTACATATTGCCTAGTTCCCAGGTCGAGCATCTGTGGGATCCCTTCAACAGACACTTTTAAAGGAAATTCAAAATATCGGCCTCTATCACTGGAAGAATATCGAACAATATAAAACCCTTTACAAAGTATCACGCGAGAAATATTTAATACAAGTGTTCAAATTGCTGATGTGCAAGCATCAGGGTAAACTGGGGAAAATCGCAAGTATATACATGTTTGTGATTTAGTATCTTTAAAAATAGAACATTTATTTTCGTTGAAAGGATAAATGTTTGGTTTTGTAGATTATTCTGTTGTATTAACAATACAAGCATTGCAAATATTGTTTACACTGCTTTTATGACGAATTTCTATTCATGGTTATTATAATATTTCTAAAAAGGTGTTGCTTAGTAATTTTAATATGTGTATTTAAAATCACAGTTAATTAAATTTCTATTAACAGGAAGAAATGACAGTAAAGACTTTATCCATGAAACTTTTGACTTTCAATATAACAAAGATTTGCTGTTCGTGTCTTGACTGCAATTTTGAGTTTTATCATAAGTACCTACATACATTCCTAACGTTATTGAACCAATGTACATGTGGACATAGCGAAAGTATTGATATTGTATTTTGTACATTGAAAAATGAAAACAACTTACACAGGGAAATAATTTTGCTATCTTAAAAATGGGATACCTAGATGCAAATCCTAATTCTATTGTTTTCTGTAGCAGGCCTGTATAAGGAGCCGCTCCTGCCTCCGTTGCCGCCACTGATTTTAGTGTACCGAGGAGTCAGAAGACCTAAAGGTTATTTGTAGACTTGCATAGTATTGGCTTTACCCTCGCTTAGAATATTGCTAGTAGTTGGGCATATCAGTCATTGCTATTGGAGGACAGTGGCTGTAGTTAAATTTCTATGCGATATTGACTTTATATTTCTGCAACAATAAGACAAAGTTATTTGTGGAATAATGAAAAATATTTTTTCCAAATATTCAGGACTGCTGGATAGTGAATGTATAAAACAAAACAATTTTTAATCAAAAACGCAGTGCATTAATAAAATAATCTACTGTTTGAAGCGTTAGCATGAAAATATTTAAACACTTCTCTTTTTAGTATTTAATAAGAGGGTTATGTTTTAAAATAGTGACCTACTTTGAAAATAGAGCCAAATATCTATGGGAAAAGGAGAAGGGAAGAACTCTCCTTACAATTAGGTGATATTATACATTTAATATTATAAACAGATGAAATTTTGTATTAAAATTAATTTCATGTAACACATTTTAAGTTTACAAGGCAATTAAAGAAGTTTAAATATAATAAAGCACATGTAATGAACTAAAATTCATAAAAATACTCAGCCTGTACAAACATGAATATTTATATTTTAAAACCATTATAAAGAGCTGATATAGTCGTGAAAGTTATCTTTTTTTAATGGTGTTTAACGTCCGTTTTTACTACTGAGGCACTAAAGGCGGTGGACACTGATGATACATGAGATGAAATGATAAATTGGGAAAGGATTTTTTTAAGGAAGGTGATGTTCCGGGCCTAAGTTTATGATACCTCTCCGGTATTTGTCATTTATGAGGACTGAGGAGAATCTGGAAAAACTCATTCAGAGAGGACGGTCCTGGCGGGATTCGAACTCCAGACCTCCCGCTCACGAGTGCGCGCCTTAACGTCCTCTGCCACCCGTGGCGGTTAAGTTCTCTTTTACTGTGTAAATGTTCTGAAACATTTCTGTCGTATAAACTATTTGTAAATCCTTTCCCTGCAAAATTGCTTTACGCACAATCTTTAATTAATATAAAACGCTTGATACATGCTATAAATATGCCAAAATTATTAAAATTAATAACTTTATTGATAAGTTGTAAAAGTCTTGCCTTACGAGTAAAGATAGTAAAGATCAAACTAATAATTTCATTCTTTAAAGGTTTCACTCTTAATCTTACGGATACTAAAACTGATTTTTCATTTTCAAATAGCAACATTGAATAGAAAACAAAATCTGTCAAAATTAAGCCTCAATTGGAAGTAATTTATCCAAATATTATGTTATGTTAAATTCCATTAATTGAAGTACTATAGAGATGGAATATGCTTAAATATGTGTATATTATCTAACATATAATACGAATCCCTTGTGCTTAAAAGAAAAATTTAAAAACCTAAGTTTTACATTTGCTAGATTACCGCGCTTAGTTCTTCGTGCTATGGCTTTTGTCGCTTTTCTATCTCAGCCAGATTTGTAAATTATATCATGCTTCTATCTTTCGTCTTAAGACCACATAAAATTCAACATTCTTTAAGCTACCCTAAGATATGAAAGAATCGCATCAGTAATTTTACAAAACTAGGTGTTATTAATTGTTAATTACACAAAAGAGCTTAACGTGAGCTATTTTACAAGCTTTTTATTATTCATCTTAATTATTTTATTGATAGCTTAGGTACATTTTTGTGTTAAAATGTGAAATATGCTTTCACATTGTAAATGGAATATTCTGCAAAGAAAACCATCTTCTTTATATGATTACTCAGAACGATATTTAGAAATACTCTCAGTGGTTGAGGTAGAGTACAATTTGCAGAGTAAACTGAAAGTAAAAGGAACTCAATTGTTCTATATTTCGATCCATTCTCTTAGGAGGAAACCGCAGTTCCCACACTCACCCCCTTATTCTGAATTGACTGCGTGTTTGGGAAACCAAACAAATGGCTCCCTCCCTGAGCACATTACAAGGTCACATCCTCCTACGGCGTGCTTCAAAAAGCTACGAGAGAAAAAACCTACCGCATAAGGGGAATAGAAAACAGTTCTTTTGAAACAATAGAAAATAGAGAGCATTTACAATAATGTTATGAAGGAACAACATATAAAATTATTTCTTTATATTTATTTTCTTTTACTCAGCTGTTTCAGTGGTAGAGAGGAAAAGGAAGGGCTATGCAACATGTTTCACTACTTCTTGATCACAAAACACGAACTGTAAAAGTAATAACGTGAATTGTTTGCAATTCGGCTAAGAATATGTGAAATGAAAAGTTTAGAAACATCTTAACAATGATAAAAGTTGAAATTTATGCGTATTTAAAAAATCAGACAATTGTGTACATAATTAACTCAAATGATTTTTGATGCATCACATATGATCTTGTAAATGTATACAATACAAAAACTATAAAACATATATGTTTATTATATAAAAAGTATATATATACTAAGAACTAATAAAACATGTGTGTTCTCAATAGTGTCCCTGAATCGTGGCACGCATCTTACAGGAGTTAATTTAGGAATGGACAAAATTAGACATTGTGTATGTTTTTTTCCTTTAATTTTCTCTTGATATTTTCATTAACGAATAAACTACAAAACTATATTCAATCGGTGCACAGTTATTAATGTGTGTTTATTTTTCCTTTACTTGTGTTCCTATATTAAGCATAATTTCTTGTATCTACTGAATTTAATATCGTTTTTCGTGAGTAAAGTATTTGCGCAATGACTATAGAAAAAAAACAATATTTCAAGAAAGTATCTTTACAAAGTATCTATATGACGTTCTCAATATAACTGTAGTTAAACCATTCTTATTTTTACGTAAACCTTATGCATAATTTGGGTTGCCTATTTGGAAAAATTAAAAGGCAGTTCTGAAACACTTTTTATATACAAATGATATACGAGAGTAGGTGCATAAGTTTCCGGCCTAACTATATTCTAGGTATGACAAAGACAAAAATTATATTTCACTTTTCAATATATTGCAATACACTTTATTGCAATACGCTTCTCGCGTCTTTGAATTAACATTTCAATGGGCATAAACAGCACCCATCACTTTTTCGTCACACTTAAATTTTCTTCCTCGAAGGTCCTTCTTCAGTTTTGAGAAGAGGAAATAGTCGCTGGGAGCTAGACCTGGGCTGTAGGGTGGATAGTCAATCTCCTTGAAACCACATTTCTTCACAGCTTCCTTTGCAATAAGAGTCGTGTGCACAGACGCGTTGTCATGAAGAAGGCGCACACCACCTTTCAACTTTCCTCCCCTTTTCTCTTTGATGAAAGCACGTAGTCTGTGCAGTAGGCCAGCATAGTACTTCCTATTTACTGTGGTATTCCTCTCCTTGAAGTCAATGAAGAGTATTCCTTCACAGTCCCAAAAGATTGTGGCCATGCTCTTCATGGTTGACTGGGTGACCTTGGCCTTTAGAGGCGATGCTTCCCTAGGTTTACTCCTGCCACTCCGTTGATTCTCTTTTGTACAAGGAATCATTGTAGAGGACCATAGTTTCTTCTGCTGTAACAATGGTTTGCACAACTTCTCTCTCGTTGCCATAGCAGAGCTTCAAAAATGCCTGACAACAAATGACTCATTGCTGCTTTTGGACTGAGGAAAGAAGTTCAGGTTCCCATCTTGCACTAACTTTATTCATGTTTAAATGTTCATGAATAGTTCGAAGGACTGTTGTTTTAGAAAGGTTCAACCTTGTTGCTATTTCTGTAACTTTGGGCCGCCGGTCTTCCTTAATTTCTCCTTCCACAAGAGTGGTGTTTTCAGTAGTGAGTACCTCCAAGGGCCGACCAACACGCTCTTTGTCTTCAATGCTTTCTCGACCCATTCGAAAAAGTTTGGCCCATTCTTTTACGGTAGAATATGAGAGGGGATGCTCCCCCATATACACCGCCCAATCGTTGTTTAATTTCATTTGGAGTAAGTCCTTCTTTTGCGAAGTACTTAGTAATATTCCAATTTTACCATGTCACAATCTTCTACGCATAGCCTTCTTTATGCAACTATATCTGAACAACTGAACACGCGAAGCGGAAGTTACAGCTGCAATTATTTACTTAACAGATAATGCATCACACCAGATAAGGATTTTGTGAAGGCGATAATCCTTATCCAGGAAGCCGGAAACTTATGGACCTACCCTCATACCATTAGGCTCAACAAAACAGAATTTCTTTTCCAAAAATCCTTTATTATTCCAAATTTCTTTTCAATTATAAAACGAAAAATAATATTTTTCTTTGTTATATCTTTCAAGTATTACTCTGGAGGTCCTTAGAACTTTTAGGAACAGGTTTAGATTATTATAACCTTTCCGTATCTGATTTCTTTCGTATTTTTAAAACTTTTCGAAACTTGTTCATAACACTCTCCATGTTTTAGTTTTGGTATAACTTCTTTACTTTAATTGCTTTGACGTTTGATACTTTGTAAAACTTTTGCCGGTTCTTTCGTGAAAGCAAGTAATAATGCAAATTACCTAAGTCACCTGCTTATGCTACTTTTGGTTTAATGAAATTTATACATTGCCAACTACTAAACCTTCGTTATTTTAGTTAGGTTTACGAATATGCATGCATCCATGATTCACAATTAACACCCTTCTTCTAGTTCGATCACAAAATACCTCTTGATCAAATTTGTAATTTGGGAACCTCTGTTGCCATTTTTGACAGCGGTGTATTCACATCGTACATTTTATGCCTTTTAGTGCTTATTTTTTTATTTCGCAGTGCAGCGATAGGTATTCTATAACTGAAGGAAAATAAGGAAATTCCCACGTTATCTGGTCCATGAAAGCAAAATCGTTTTTTGCATTATAGGGATTTGATTGTATAGTTAGGTACTATTGTATGCTCAGTACAACGGTTACGTAGTAATTATCGACACAATTCTTCCACTTCTCCGCTTCCATCGCTTTGCACCTGCAAAACGATTTTTTTTTTCCAAAAATAAAAAGCGAGTGAGAAATAAAATCCCCTACCTCATTTAGTCAATCAGAAGTTTAATGTTATTAACCATGATATTTTATTCATATATTGAAATGAATGACATAATTGACGAAGTATTGAGTACTCTTTAACAGCATCCATTCTTGAATATATAAATGCAAAAGGAATAACCACAAAACGAAATACGATACAAATTAGCAAAGAGTATTTATTGAGATAAGTAAATTAAAATCAAATTTAAAAGCACGATATGTTTCAAATGCATCCGAAAACTTGGACCATGCAAAACACTCCTATGTCCATCGTAGTTTTCCTGGGAACAGTATGCATCTTTCGGCAGTGAAGTGCGTAGGCTGGGGCTCGCCTGCCTTTCTGTGGACTATTCAGAGAAGATCATGAAAATATTGAAGCCTTTCACATCAACTTATGTGTGTGAAAAACCATTCTCTGCACTCATTTATCTTTAAAAATGAATAGAAACCGTTTGGTAAACGTAGAATCAAAATTTAGAATACAAATTTCCGCCTGTTAAGCCCGATATATTGAGGTTTGAAAGTGAAATGAATCATTCCTTTCACTGATAAATTAAAAATATTAAATAAAGTTGTGCCATAATGTACTGTTATCATTAATGTTGATGTTTTATGCGTGTTATAAACTTTTTGAATATAATATTATTGTGTGATTATTACTATTGAGTATGGATATCCTACAATAAATAGGCAAATATTGAAGAAATGTGCATTTATTAGTTCGTTTATATCTTTGAATTTTGTATACCAGTTACAAAAACTTTATGTAGAATATTAAACTTTGAGTTCAACCTTAGGGATCCACAGAGCGAAATATCTTTAGAGGGGGTGTACGATCAATGAAAGTTCAAGAACCGCTGATATCATTACTGTATGAGTATTGTACATTTTGTGCACATTATTTGTGTTTAAACTCAGTTTCTCGTGTAAATATTCTAGAAAAATTAAGTTGGTTTAGCTTAAGTTGTAAAAATGTTGAGAATGTACTATTTCAATATGCAGGTAAAAATATTTTAAAGTTCACAACGAATCACATAACGGATCAAGCGGGCTTACATGATATTGTGACGCTAGAGAACATAGCTTTACTCAAATATTGCACATTAACTTACATTCCGCGATTCATCATTTTAAATGCAGTTATCTGTAGGCTAACACAATTGAAATAAGTTAAGATTGAGTTAGACCCGACGCCGATCGGTCACTAAAATTCTGATTTCGAACCCAACCCAGAGGGAGATGCATCTTTTCGAAACTCATAGCGTCTCTTTATTCCTGAATCAATTCTGCTTCCTGATCCCATGCTACACCAACAGTCATGGTGTCTATTGTGGAATTCTTGCATTTTTGCCAAGCCTTGTTCGGCATTGAAATGCTTGAATTAACTTCTGTGTGTCACAGTATAAAAGTTAAAGCTTTCGTTTTAAGGCTACGTGAACAACAAAGAGTAATACAAAATTTTACAAAATATTTAATATTCCCCTAAAGCTATGTTTTTGTTTATTGGCCCATTATTTAATTAAATAATTAATTATTTATCATTGAAACCTCTAACAGTGAAATTACGAAAAGAAAAGTGGATTTATGGAAGACATATTCTATTACATTTAAAAGTTAATACTTTTGTCGTTTATTAAACCTGGTCTTATTTTTGCTTTATACTGCAGATTGTATAACATAAGATTATATGATTAATGAAAAGTGTCTAGATGCTGGAATATGATAAATTTGCCTGCTCATTTCATTGTTAAGAAATGTTTCTCTTGGAAATGCAAAATATAATAGTTCATACTATCGGAAACACGAAAATAAAATGGAATAAGGCACGAACTAATATATTATAGAAAAAATCCCCTAGAAGCAATTCTTGAGTGTCGGACAAGGAGGGTTCTTATCTTCTCTAGTGTACTTTGGGCTAAAGATATTCAAGAGATGCGCTGTAACCTGGAAAAGAACAGATGTCTTGCAATCTCTTAAAAAGCAGAGCATGATAAAGTGGACAACATTTAAGTATGGAGGGGAGACTAAGAATATATGTTTTGACAGATGAACGCATTTATCATTAAGCGCACAAGAATGTAAAGAACCATGGTGTTATGTATGCTGATGTTCAAATAACGGAATTTGTCGCATAAATCCTTTTTAGTGACTGTCATAGCTTCTTCAGCAAAAACTGACCTGATATTTACACCATGAAAATATACAAAACCTCAGAGTGTGATATAAGCTAGAGCATCACTTTGTATCAATTGCTTAACCTTAAGACCCACTGTTTGTTCCCAGATTTATGACCACATCTGTCTGGATTTAAACCCAATGTGTTGCTTCTTATAGAACCGATGGAGAACACTGCATACCAGCAATGAAAAATCTTAGGCGCCTTGATCTCTACTCGATCTTTCTGAGAGATACATATCTTTTGCTCTAAATAATGGAAAAAGGAAAATTATCTCAAAAGACTGCATGAAACACCCTCTGTATTCTATTTGAATTGGTATTTCGCTATAAATTGCTCATTTAAACAATATAACTACTAAGTTAAACACATTTTATATAACTAGTGTAATTAATTTGTATTTATTGCTAGAAATAAGAAATCTTTAAATTATCTGGAAACCTGTTATTTTTAATAATTTGTACTTAACATTAATTATTTTGGAAGATGCCTAGTATAAAGAACTACCAGTAATTTTTTTCTAGCATTGATCATAATATGAAAATGTTTTAATTTGGGAGGAGCTAACGACTCTTGAAATGATAAAAAACTGATACTTGAAAAGTGCGATCGAAAATAACACTATAACAATCGCTGACTCTATTCTACTGGTGTTAACCACAGAAATCATACAGAATAAGAGGGAAGCAAAGCAAAGAAAAATAGTACTCCAAGTTTACGGCACAGAGCAATATAAAACTGAAAGAGGGCAGAAAAGAGGAAAATATGCCATCATACCATTATAGCATCCAATATAGAGTCAATAAAAAGGCGAGAGTTTGAGACATGTAATTGAACCTGTGGCGTTACGAATAATAACAAAAACCGTAAGTTGTTGATTACTGGAAAGTGTAGCTAATGCAGTCGAGCTTAAATTATTTTTTCATACGGAGTGCAGAAAATATGCATATAAAATTACGTCCGTCCTGGTGGTGTAGTGGTAACCATACTTGCTTTCTAAACCCAAGATCGCGAGTTCAAACCCGGCCAGGATCGATGGATTTTTTCGGGCGTAAAAATCGTAAGTATGACTTCCTTCGGAAGGGAAGTAAAGCTGTGGGTCCCGTATCGTACATTTACGGCACGATAAAGAACCTCAAGCCTGAAGGAAGAGGCCTCTGAGCAAAATTTGTCGGCCGTTTCACTCCCTGAATAGAATGGGACGCTAATGACCTAAGATGTTAAAGAGCGTCCGTAAATAAGCAAATCATATAACTCAAAAACTACATCTGTGTTTAAAGATGGTAAGGGGGATGAAAACATGGTAGATTATCTTAAACAAATAATCTTTCCTATTAAATACAGAACTTATTCCAGTACATCGCTTTAATTGATGTTCGGGACGTAATCGTTCATAAAATTTACTAACGTTATTTATAAAAACGTGATTTATGATCAGATTATGAATGAGCCTCGGTAAGTGACTTTGGCTTACATTTGACTGTCTATAAACACACGTTAATCGCAACGCAACCATGGCGTTGATCCATATCTATGCTTTGAAGCAAATGAGAACTTTCATTATTACTCTCAAAATAGTGTTAACTTCCTTTCTACACTTAAATTCTTGTTAATGTGTTTTTCATACATAGCATAAATGAAGTTTGCATGAAGACATAAAACTAATTTTAAATAATAAGAAAAGCAGAACGGAATTTCATATAAATGTTATTGGCGTATTATCTGAGGTTTTTTTTCTAAAAAAAATCACTTCATCTTAAATTGTGCATGAAAGCTCCTGTAATAAATGTAACATTCCTGTTATAACCAAATGCTGTATTTTAGCTACAATGTTTGTTGTATAGCTTACGAGCATTGAAACTACACTTTATTCAGTACCATTAGTAGAATAAAAATTTTCGGCAAATCAATTTAAGAAGCAATTGGAAAAATAGCGTACTTAAATATTAAAACAAAAGAATCTCTAAAAGAGATTTTTAAAAGAACATGGCATTAAAAATCAATGCATTATTTAATGCTTTAAAAGCAATCTTCCTCAATTTTTAATATAAAGGTAGAACTTTTAACATACTTTTAAAGGATAGATTCAGAGTACGGCATACAGAAAAATAACATTCTGCTGGAGTATGAAGAAACCTGGTGGGTGAAGAAGGGAAATGTGCTTTGAAAAGTAAAATAAATTGAAGAAAAATTTAATTTGATTTTATGACTACAAAGAAACGAAGTGAAATATGAGTTGAAAAAATAAATGTAAAAACAAAATTTAAAACAATAAATTCCAAACAGAATAGCTTAGAAGGCCAGAATTGTTGTGCGTCAATAACAAATAAACGCAGAAAAGTTGGTGGTAATCTCTTATAACGTTCTCTAATATCAATATGATTGCTCAATTAATTTATTTGAATTTTCCTCTAAACTATTCTCCCCTGATGTACACAAAAAGTGCAACAGTCTAATTTTGCCTTAATGACTGCGATTTAAGGAAAGTTACATGGCATTCATAGAGTCCGTGCATATTAAATGAGTTTCACTCGAAAGTTAGAATTAAACCAACTGGCAGCTGGAGACTGCTAAATGTTGCAAGCAGTTTTGTGTGAGTCTACACAGCTGTGAATATTTCAGCAGCACCTCCAGGGATTAGCTACAGCTAACTGCAGCCTCTCCACTTTCTCTTCTGCTGTAGCGAAAAGATGCACTTACAAAATTTCGCATAACAAACTCTGAAATTTCAAAGTAGAATAGGAGAACTTTATTTTGTTGATGAACTGGCTATGTTCGGCTTTTGCACTTTGGGAAATGGAATGAAAAAACATACCAGGGGGGTTAAAATTGTTCAGCTTACTGTCTTTTGAAATATGATGTTCGTTTCTCTTACTTTTACAATATAAGGTCGTTGGAATGGAGATACTGAATATCCATTTCAGTTGCATACGTCAGTAAAACAAATGAATAAATAAGACGAAGTATATTAAACATAAATGGAAGTAAACAACCAGGCATGCGGGAATGCATGTTCTGCTTGAGAGAGAGAAAAAAATGGTCCGCTTCAAATGTCTTAACTTTGAGTAATATCGGTAAAGCTGGATTCAAAGTAGGCGAATTTGTTACTTTGCTAACGTTCCCTGTGAATGTCGTGTGTGCGTATCTCTCTCTCTCACCCCACTTTGTAGTATTCTTTAAAGCTTACACATCTATCATAGTACAACCGATTACCCTAGATGTTTATGGAGTTAATTAAGACATAAGGTTCCTGTCTTGACTAAGCTTTGTGTTTATTTAATCAATAGTGAGTGTACAAGCTATTTATATTAATATCACGTACTATACTATCATTGAAACGTTTTATTTGTGGTTTAAGCATCCGAATTCCCACACAGGTTTGACTTACTGTGGTATTTTTCCTATGTGAACAAGGCGCTGTACTGAAGGGGACTTAAACATTTTTTTTTTATTTTATTCTGTGCATAATTCACTTCATTGCTTATATACTAGTACACGAAGTATGTAATAATTTGCAGGGAACATATCGTATAAGGATCTGTAAATACTGAGGTTAAAAGCGTTTGGCATTTTCCCTCCTATATTTATATTTCCTCCCTTCCCTTGCGTCTTTTCTGTTGACATTTCCGCTTCCGGGCAGAGGGAGCTACAATTCTTACGCATGTATTGTTGGCTGACTCTACTATCACTTATATACGAGCATAGGTTCATAGTTTCCGGCCTCGCGATAAGAGTTATCGCCTTCACAAAAGACTTATCTGGTGTGATGCATTATCTGTTAAGTAAATAATTGCAGATGTAACTTCCGCTCCGCTGTGTTCAGTTGTTCAGTTATAGTTTCATAAAGAACACTATGTGACATGTTCAAAATGGAGTATGGAGCTGTTATTAAGTTCTTCACAAAAAAAGGACTTACTCCAAATGAAATCAAACAGCGATTGGACGGGGTATATGGGGAAACATCCCCCTCATATTCTACCGTAAAAGAATGGGCCAAACTTTTTCGAATGGATCAAGAAAGCATTGTAGACGAAGAGCATACAGTTCGGCCTTGGAGGTGCTCACTCCTGGAAACATTGTTCTTCTGAAAGGAGAAATTATGGAAGACTCGCAGCTCAAAGCTATAGAATAAGCAGCAAGGTTGGACCTTTCTAAAAAAACAGTCCTTCGAATTATTCTTGAACATTTAAACTTGAATAAGGTTAGTGCAAGATGGGTGTCTAGACTTCTTTTCTCGGTCCAAAAGCAGCAACGAGTTATCTGTTGTCAGGCATTTTTTGGAGCTCCGCCGTGGCAACGATCTTCTGACTTTTTTTGTGAGGTATTGAAATGTTAATTCAAAGATTTGAGAAGTATATTGCAATAAAGGGTAATTATATTGAAAACTGAAATATTGTTTTTGTCTTATACCTAGAAAATGGTTAGTCCGGAAACTTGTGGACTTAGCCTCGTACATGTAGAGAACTACCTAGCATAGTTGCCAGATATGCATTTTAGACAATTCTTGCTTAAAGTAGATAGTTTGACAGGCGATAGTGTTAAAATGAATTTTTATATTTAGCGTGTTAAAATAAATAGATTTAAACTCTTTAAAATAACTGAGTAACGATGCACGTCCTCGTTACAATTACTTAAATTATACTTTATACGCTAAATACTTCTTTTGCATTACAATGCAGTAATTAACTTTTTTTTTTTTTTTTTTTTTTTTTTAGTCTTTTGGGTGAAAATGACATGTGAATATGTAGCATAAGCAGATAAAAATGGTACGAGAGTGAATTTAGACATTATTAGGAGATGGAGTTAATGTGTTGAAAGTTATTAATCCACCGACTACTCCAAAAAATGCGTCAACTTTTGTCTGATAAAAAGGGATATAAAATGGGGACGAAGTGTAATAACATAATGGTTGTACCAATGACAAGAAATGCACTAGATAGCAGAATTCACTAAATTGTACTACCAAGTTATTAATGCACCCAAATCCAAAAAAAGTATCTACTTTCATAGCTAAAATGCGATCAAAAAGGAGAATATGGCTGCATAGTGTGGTAATATTATGATTGTATCAACAACAAGAAAGGCGCTAGATAGCGAACAGATTAGAATTGTACGATCAAATAAAGACTACAGGGTCAAAGTTTGTAAAAATTGAATTTGTGATCAATTAATATATATATACGCACATACACCAACCTCAATCGAATCTCGAATGAATCTTAGAAACCGGAGGTGTACTTCTGCTTGCTAAGGCCTAACGATCGCCTCTCCCCTCTTATTTGTAGCTATAAATTGGCCTAATATGGAAATAATGATAAATTAATATAAAAGTTGGGAGCTCTGATAAATAAACGAAGATTCACTGAAAGTGATGCACAGAGCAACCCTGACAGGGATAAATGGAAGACACACACGCGTACATGGCGATGTATAATTTTGCTATATTAACTAATGCACCAATTCTAAGTCTAAGGGCGGGTGTGTGGAATCACGGACTCTAAACTGTTCGCATCGTGCTGTAATAATGCCTCGACTCATTAAGTTAAGTAAATAAATAAATCTCGTGTCTATGCGGCATACCGATAAGCAAGTTGTAAAGAATTTTTTTTCGGTTTGTAAACTGCACCCTTCCGCTTAAAGCATGCAGATAAACTTATAATACCGTGCGATCAGTTTTGTTTTCCCCGGAGCGTCATACCTATGGACTCGTTAGCTTGTTAGCCGGCCAAACGATGTCGGTGATTAGCGGTAAAACAATAAAACAAATCAACGATACAACAAAACGCAAACCAATTCAAAAGGCTCATTGCTTAACCAAATTATCAAATGAATGAAGTGTTGAAACTGCCCATCTTCCTTCTCCACACATTTTTGGCATTTCTGTATGAAACGATTCATCACTCGCTGTAGTTCATTTTGAGAAATCGGACACTTTTCTGACGAATATTATCTTTGAGTTCTTGTATGATGTGCGGGCTCGTCTTGTGCACGGCATTTTTTTTTTTTATTCCCTTAGGCTGGACACTTCCAATTTCCTGAATGTATTATACAGATTATGGACTATTTTACGATCTGGAACGTTTACACCCGGGAATCTTGCATGAGATAGCCTTCGAACTTCACTAGCTAAGTTAACGCACATGAATCGCATACATGGGAACAACTGCGCTACTACTGGGACAGCCAGCAAGGTCAAAAAGTAAGCAGGCAGGCTTGTTATCCCCTCCATGGCGCTGTAAACGAGCGGGGGCTCGCTCTTAGGAATCCTCGCACCGCGGGAGAAGGTATCACTGATCGCATGGTTCTCTTTTACATTTATGAACATTTTAACAATCTAGTAATTTGTCTACCGCATCCAAATTTTCCAAGTTTTCAACTTTTCTTCTAAATAGGCTATTAACACATTTTCACTGTAATTACAGTGAAAATTCTTTAACTAGTACCATTCAGTGAACGTGTTACATGATACAGCTGCCTTGATAACGGTAACGATTTCAACGTTACAAAGCTCTCTGCAGCCGCTTCGTTTATTTCGTCTGGTCACCTACATAATCCATTTTGAAAGACTTAAATTGTGCAACATTTTCTATTATCAATAATCGACAAAGGGAAGCATAACCTACTATACTCCCATGACCTAATACTTTTAAGAATGGCTAGATGTAAAAATTAAATAAATTACTCCATTAACTAATTCATTTATAAATAAAAACGATTGTATAAAAATATGTGACAAAGTGAAACTTGAATATGGGTACCCAACACAAATGAAAGTTTTAAAATTAACAGCGGGCGAATAAATCAATATTAAAGAGATGCGACTCCGTTAAAACTAGTATACTAATGAATCTGTCCAAAAGGTGCATTTACTTTTATAGTTGATGTTGTAGCAAGGACAAAATGGCAACTTAGTGTGCTGACGACGCGGTGTGCCAGCAGCATGAAATGCACTAAATAAACAAAACCACAATCACAACCATTGAAATTCAATTCTGCCTGTAGACAAGCCCACGAGATGCCATACGAACAGTCAATATACGCTTTCCGATTGTCTATGCAACGCATTACATAGACCCACTGCACAGAAGCAGGAATAAAGGGTAAAACTCAATAAGGCAACTTTCTTAAACTAAATTTTAATGAATGCCTAACCTAACCTAACCTAACCTAACGTAAGTGAATATTCGTTTTACAAGAATCCAATATAATCTTAAAATATAACCTATAAGTTAAACTTTTAGGTTTATGAATGTTATTAGCTGACCTAACGGGCTACATGATGTCGATTTCTACAATTCCATTATCGCTGCTCAACTATTACTGCAATAAAATTGCGTCATATTATATTAAAATAAATTCAATTCCGTTTTAAGAGGTTTTTTAAAGTTAGTATAATAGCTTACTATATTAAAAATACTAATGGTGAAATAATATAACTGTTAACAAAGCTGTTTTTGAACGACCCACTTATGGTTACCGTGTGTGCCAATATTCAAGTTCACCCGGCCTCTGGTCTTGTTTCGCAAGCTTTTTACTCGTAAAATAAAAAGCTTACTTTTAACACTTATATCATAAATAATAATATTAGAGAGTAGGGAACCATGCTTCACTGGGGTTAAACTTATCTGGCCTACTCCGTTGCAGCAAAGCTTTTGTGTAATCCCCTGCCCTTACCCAATAACATAAAGGTATTTGTAATGAAAACAAGTTAAAAATGTTTAACAATCACTCAATGATAAATGTTAACGTATTTACTAATTTACTCAACCAATACAATCATTACTTGTTCATTAATGTATGCACATTATAGCCGGCTCTTTGTCCTGACAAACAATTGGGCAATTTTTAGCAATACCATCCTTGAGAGTGGAACAAGCTAAAATATCTTACATTAGAAATCTGCACATTTCGATGGTAATACTTTTACGCAAACGCTCTACAAAACATGGATCAGGTCAGTTCAATATCTTTTATCAGAATGATTCACTGAAATACTTTATTGTAATGAACATTTTTTAGCTAGTCTGCGAAAATACGGTCTTGGTTCAAGAGCAATAATTTATTTTACACTTTCAGTGATAGTTATCCAATGCATGTACAGGAAGCTAATTTTTCAGAACTTATTGCATAATTTATTTTTAATAGGTTACTGATGACTAAAGGCCTCTTAAAACAGCTCACTAATTACTCTGTGCTACATTACTATTTGAAATGATGTAATATTTAAAATAAAACGAATGGTTAGATGCAATATCATTTTGATTGATTACTTTTGACATAACATGGAACAAAAACACGAGTTAAAGCTTGCGAAAGTAATCACTGACAAGGCACGAGAAAAATAAATATGGTATACATTATAGCAAGAGGTAATATTCAAATCTTTGCCCTAAAAATGGAGAGCTTCTAGGAATGTACCCACAGAAAAATCGAAACTTAGTGATAAGATGTATTTCATGCAAAGTTATTCTTTTAGAGGAATATGTTTCTCTTTTTCTGGGGTAGACGCTTTGCCTCTCTATGAGAGTTTATTTGTTGTATATAGGTAGTAATAGAATCCGCCTATCCAGTTTCAGTCTGGTGCCAGAGGGAGAGATGCGTTCAGTTTTTATGAGCTTCTGTCTGTATTGAATTCTGTTGAAGGTTGTGGAAGGATATAAGCTAATATTACATCGCTTAGGTCCATGGAGGATATTAAGTCTAGACGAAAATGGAAGAACCTAAAAGTAGCTGTTTAATGTAGTGCTATAAAGGAATTGAGAAGAAAGTGTTGTACTGAATACATTTGAAAACAGGGTGTTTGACGATTGACGATTTGAAATTATTGGCAGAGACAAGCATTGTATTTCGTGGTGTAAAACAATCTAATGCCGTTGAATGTGTTGGGTTTCTGCTGTTAATCACGACTATTAGATGTGGTTAACCGTAGATAGATATAATTATAAAACTGGCATCCTCCTCATGCCTATTTCGATCTTCATATCTTTCTACAGGGTGTGAAAAAACACAAGAAGAAAGAGAGTTAAAATAGACACTTCAATACTTGAAACAATTAATGATCACGGAGGCTTTGTCGTGATGCTACACATCTTACTGCCAAAGCTACAAACAGTCATGTAGACTGAAAACACAACAGCTTATTTTAATTTAATAATTAATTTGTCAAAAACAGAACACTATGTACGAAATAGCATTAATTGAAGTTCAAGCACAGTAATTGTTCACAAATCTTATCTACTGTAGATCTCAAAATAATTTACCATTTGCACGAAGAGCTAGTTGCACATAGTGACGTGTGGTTAGATTGAGTGTGGCTGTTCTTCCGCCAGTGACATTGGTTTGAATTTGACTATGAACACACGTCACATAGCAACGTAGCTGTGATGTTGCTTCATATCGATGTAGCTCCATATTGAGACATCTGTTTCCACATTTGAAAGAGAGTTAAATTCCCTTACTGCTCGCTTATCCTTCTACATATTTTATGTTCATCCTGTACTCTATTGAATCAGCACTGCCAAGCTTGTCAGCCTATTCTTTCAGTGTTCATTCGCTATGAAAGGTTTGCTCATTCTTGTATGTCTGGAAAATATTGATATCAGATATGTAATATTTATAAAAAAATCGAATTTTCGCCTTAAGCCCCTTTTAGGCACTTCGTTTTGAACGACACAAGTATTTCACCTAAAAATATTACTGAAATGGAAATACATATCAACTGGTTCCTTGTTCCCTCCTAATCTGGGTCATGGTTTGAAATTTCCGTTTTTTTAATGGCGAAGAGCCAGAAGTTGCAGGAAACTAACTCTTAGTTCTAGGGCAACTGACAGGCTGGTGCATGCAAAGATTTGCTTCTCAAACCCATCTTTATAAAATAAAATTTTAAAGAGAACGAGAGGTAGAGATAGAGCTGTATATGATAAATGGACAAGAGCATCCATTATAAATGCAAGGACGCACAGTGCATAAGCTCACTCCGCGGCGTATCAGCCGATTGTTCACATATTCGCAATACGATCCCTGTTGACCGGCTGCCAAGTCCACGCAATCTGTTCACGAGGAAACCAAAACAGATGAAGACAAATGTTAAATATAATTATACACTAAATAAAAATTTAATCTACTTTCTGAGATGATATCTTATAAACTGTGAACTAATCTTAAGAAGCACATTTTCACTATTTCAGTCTCTTCAAAGCTCCATTTCGTAAATTAAAAATTATAACCTAAAGTTAAGTGAATTTCGGAGGAGGAAATCCTTTTTTTCTCTGTTTGATATATACTAACAAAACCACATTTAATGTTGTTATATTTCTAAGATATGTATAGGATTTCAAAGTTTGTGATTACTGACTATTATAATTTTGCATTTGCACCTGTTAATTTTTCCAGTTCACATCTTGGTTCATTTTAGCAGGCAACAGTTTTGACTTTTTTGTCACACACATTGTTTGGCATTCTATTAAAATGAATAACCATATTTAAAATTGAATTAATATAAAAGATATATCGGATGGTCAAAAGAAAAAGTGAGTTTAGAAAATAGTTATGTTTAAAGCGGTTTCTTAACCAACATTTAAATTCAAGTTGCTATTTTTTACAATAATTGGTGTAGTTATGATATCTTATATTGAGATTTGATAACCTCTATATAATACACTGTTTTATGATTGGCGTGATATTTTACGATAAATTAATTCAGTAATTAAATGCTGTTTCACAAAGTAGAGCAACATGTTACAGTATCTGAATGAAAGGTTAATTACCCTCTATTCTCTCGTTCTCAACTTTTTTATAATGTATGTGAATTTTAATTGTTCTCTACAAGTACAGTCATATGAACACCACCATTCTTATATTGTCTTGAAATAATTATATATATAAAATAAAATAAAGTTAGCTATGTGATTTTAAAAACGCTTTTTTTCCCTTGCTCCAATGCGATAAATTTATCCTGTGTGAGTGAAAATCAATGTGAAGAATATTAACTAAAAGTCTAATGTTACTCATTAAAAACTAGGGATGAAATTTTCTAACACCAAACATATGCATTTAACTACCTCGCATGTTATACACATCGTGTTGTTTACACAAGTCACAGCTCTCTTCACGCGACTTCTTTCAATTTTCATATGAGCCTGCAGGCCCACCAGCACAGTAAATATCCTACAGACAGCATTCCCTACTAATACTAATAGCGCACATTATATAAATATAACCTTTCAACACGAACTTACCTGACTAGCTTTCCCTGGAAAACAGAAAAAGTAAACACATTGCTCCTCTTTCTCTCACACACATACATACACACAAGAAAGTGTGAACATTATCTTTGTTCCACATCGCCACGGGCGGCCGAGGTCGTTAAGGCGCGAACTTGTGAGTGGAATGTCTGGAGTTCGAATCCCACCGGGACCGTCCTCCCTGACCGAGGTTTTTTCCAAGTTTTCCTTAGTTCTCATAAATGGCAAATGCCGGGGAGGTACCCTGGAGCGTTTCCTTCCTAAAAAAAAATACTTTCCCAATATATAATTTCATTTCAAATATCATCAGCGTCAACCGCCTGTGGTGCCTCAGTAGTAAAAACCGGTGTTAAACACCATTTAAAAATCTTTGTTCCATCAAAGAAAACTGCCATAATTTCGTTAAATTATATTTGGAATAAGAGGATCTTGCTAATTGCATCCAGGTTGAGAATTCCTGGCAATGTGATAACTCTAGCAATGTCAAGGCAGATATAAGTACTTTACTTCTAGTTATATTTTTTATACTCTTTTACTTTTGGAGCACAAATATCCGCAATGTTGTTATATTTTTATTTATTTATCCTTTTATCTTAGGGAAATCCTTCAATGTTTATAAAATATATTTTATGCTGATCTTGCAATCTAATAACTTTGTTTTATAAATCATCATATTCGGCTATATATGAGCTTTAAAATGAGTGTCGATCGTGGTGGTCTAGTGATAATCATCCTTGCCTCCTAAATCCAGGATCGCGGGTTCAAACCCTGCCAGGGTCGATTGATTTTTTCGGGGCGTAAAAATCCTATGTATGGCTTCCTTAGGAAGGGAAGTAAAGCGTGGGTTCCGTGTCGTACATTTACGGCACGAAAAAAACCTCAAACCTGAAAGAAGAGGTCTCTAAGTAAAACTTGCCGGCCGTTTCACGCCCTGAATAAAATGGAACGCTGATGACCTGAGATGTTAAAGAGTGTCCTTAAATAAACCAAATCACAATTTAAAATGCGCTATTGCTCAGTTTTCTATATTAAGTTGTTCAAGAGCTATGTCTTTTTAACTGTAATAATTTGTTGAATTTTTGCATGAACCCTATTAGATTCAGAGATGTCATGTTTGACTAAAATATTTATCTTTATATGTTTTATCAGTATAAAATAATTTAAAATAAAAATGTGAAATCAATTATTATTAATATTTCGTTCGATTTCTCATGGAATCGCCTGTACACATCGCTCTTTAAATTATTTGGGCTAGAATACCTCTGCTGGACAAATATACAGCTAACGTAAAGTATCGCATGTTAAGCCCACAGTATGAGATGAGTACATTGCGATCAGCGCTAACCCTCAGGTTAGGTTTATAACAGAAATTTCTAGGCACTCATTTGGATAGAATGCTGAATGAATGGTACGGATCTGGACACGACAGAAAGAACAAACGCCCCTGTATTACTATGGGAATCGAACTCCCATACCGTACTGTTGTTAGATGAATTAGACATCTTATTGCGTATTTAATGAAGCAATAGATGTATAATGGAATGTCAATCCTTAATTATCTTCCCAATTATATTGCAATATAGCACACTGAACTTGTTAAGAAATATCCTAAATGACATACCAAGCTTATGTTAGATATTGTACAAAATTTATAGACATATTCTGTAATAAAACTCCTGTTTTTATATTTTTTAAATTGGATGTCACCTTATATATTGTGCTTAACATAGCAAATGGGTCGGCCGTGCCCTTAAGGGTTCTCGCCGCTGGGTACTTTGATCGGTATTAATATACGAACCCCCAGCTTGCGAAATGTGCCCTCTATCGCATGCTGCAGGGAGAAGGAACTCGTCGGAAGTTTAGTTATTGCCTGAGTAAAAGTGGTTAGTCTTCATGGATAAAAGGAGGAGGTTGTGTGGGCGGACACCACCTCTGCACGCTTTTCTGTCCGTACCAGGCACTTAGACAACTTTCTCTTTTGGAGTGGAGCACTTTCTCCTACAGCGCTGCTATAATTTTCGTTTTGCAATAGTTGTATCGTCACTTACCCTTATAGGCCTACAGGAGAAACACAATTTATCCTTCTACAAGAAACTTAATGTGAAGCGATATGACAGTTTTTATTTTATTTCTTGCTAATATAAATTCATTACTGCAAAAACATACCTGGAAAAAGCATAAAATATTTCTAAGGATGAATAAAAGTGATTTTTCTGGGTTTCCGTCATATAAGAACATTTCCAAAAAAAAAAAAAAAAAAATCAGAATAAAGAAAACTTAAAACTGACACAAAAATTTGAAAGTGGAATAAAGTTGTTGCCGCGAGTCAAATAATGAATTTAGCTGTATTTTATTGGTGCTCAACCCCTCTACTGCCTATTTACTACTGTGCGCTTGCCCCTTTAAGGTGGTTCATAATTTCATAATTTTCTAATTTTGTTTATCTATTCTTGTTCTTCGAATTTCCGCGATTATATATATATAACATATCAGGTGTTTGATGTTTAAGGTTGTATTTGTACTTTTAAAGAAGGAGTGTGTTAAAGTATAATTAAATAATTTCTACTTTAAGAGCTATTTCCCGAAAATTACAATTTCTGACACTTTTGTTCCTTTTTCTCAGCTTTTATAACATGTAGAAGAATGCAATTATTTGTCACATGTTCTCCGCTTTTATATAAAGATTTTAATAGAAAGATTTCGTAGCATTGTAATTTATTTAAAAATAAAAATAGCAATATTCTTAAATGCCAATTTTTAAATGCAAACTAATATTTAAAAAAGCGTATTGCAAAATGTATCAAAACCTGTGGAAACACGCTCTATGAAAGATTTGGCGAATCAATATGTAATAGTTGGCAAAACTTTAAACTTCCTAGATATAATAGTCATAGAGAAAAAAGAAGATGAATGCATACATTTTTAACATTGTCAAGGTAAAGCTTAATGAACCCCCTGAACATTCGGTAGTTTCAGTCCAGTCTACTGTTAGTCTCACTATAAGATTCACTTGGATTCTCTAGTTAAAATACAATCATTAATAACAAATTGTAACATCTAAAATATAAAAATATTGCAAATAGAAATTAAGATAATTTAAAAAATATATTTTTGTTTCAAATTCGGGTCATCTAAAACTACCTACATTTGATCACAAAGAAATATATGCGTGCAGGGAGTTCATTTTTGTGATAAAATAATGAACTATAATATTTTTCAAAGTTGCGAAAGCGAGTTTACTTGAATAGTTCCGACACTTAGGAAATTTCGGCTTGGTTTCCAATGTCAGCCAACCTTACAAGGGACATTCTTTGGTTCTCTTTCAGTGATGAACGAAACTCCATTTGACCTGCCTGCTCTTTTGGCCTGCTCTAACTGATCCTTCATTAGGTCGAGGGAGATTTGTGGCACCAGGCTTCGAGTAGGTTTCTCTTACTTGCAGTCTGTTGCTTCTGAATAACACAGGAATCGTTAGAGAGAGAACTTTTTTTTTTGTTTATTTATTTATGGACGCTCTTTAACATCTCGGGTCATCACCGTCCCATTCAACTCAGGGCGTGAAACGGCCGATAAACTTTGCTCAGAAGCCTCTCTTTCAGGCTTGAGGTTCTTTTTCGTGCCGTAAATGTACGACACGGGACCCACGACTTTACTTCCCTTCCGAAGGAAGCCATACTTAGGATTTTTACACCCGGAAAAATCCATCGGTCCTGGCCGGTTTGAACCCGCGATCTTGGGTATAGGAGGCAAGTATGGTAACCACTACAGAGAGAGAGAGAGAGAGAGAACGATATATATTGTTGTTATAGATGGATAATATAACAAATAAATGAGGGATTTACAGTATTGTTTATAAAATGAAAATTAAGCATAATAACATTTTTGTGAGATTTAAGCATAAAATATTTATTATAGATGAATAATGAAATTTAATTGGACTTTTGTACTCTTTATAAGGTGAAAACAAATCTTATCGATAAATAAGAAAATATAATTTTACTTTTGTTATATATGTGTGTATACATATAATTTTACTTAGCATTGACTATAGCATTGGTTATAAATAAAGCGTTTGTGGTTTTTATTTTTATAGCCAGTTTATAAACCAGTTTATTTTTATAACTACATATACACTATGTAGGGTGTATTTATTTACAAAATATGTTTGTTACAAATATAACTCATCTATGTCGCACGGGTCCTGGAATCGTACAATACACTAAGAAATACATGAAATTATACAATTTGATATTTTTGCTCTATATATGCTAAAAATTAAGTAAATTAATAAGTGATAAGTGGAATAAAATTAAAAAACACAGAAAATGAAAATAAAAGAAAACATAAAAATATAACTTACACAATAAACACCTTCAAAATAGTGTGTGTCTACTGTTCCCCTACCCCCTCCCCCCTTCCCAGTTATCTGCCTTTTCCGATCTAAGCTGCCTTACTTTGTTTAACTTTGTTCTCCTCCTTCTTCCTATTTGCCAACAAAGTTTAGTCTGTCAATGCCCTTTCCCCTCGTTAACAAACGGACCCAATAGATGCCTTTTTCTCCATTCTTCCGTCTCCTTGTAGTACGCCAGAATATGTACCCAAGATTATTTCTGAACATGTATAGGGCAGATTCTCGTACTCTCTCTGTCTGTTACTTTGGTCATCCTGATGCGCCTAACCTAAAGTGAGCCCCTGATTACCGAGTTTGGATGTAACGCTGCTACTCCCATTCGACTTTAAGCTCCGATTGTATCTTCAGCGAAACTTTTCCTGCACACTCCGAGAGAGTCAACCCTATTCAGGTGTGTCTTAATGTTACCCGTTCCTATATTTTCAAGACTGCTTTTTCATTTTGAAACCCAGGCCCTATATCTCAGCTGATAACACCCTAATTAATACTTGACCTTCGTGAACAATTCATAGAAAGTATTTCATTGCTAAGATCCTATATTTTATAAGCACCAAATTCCCTTAGGATTCCGCAATTTGCTGTAGCCTTCCCCAGTGCTAAAACACCTGTCAGTCCTAGCCTCTGTTTCAAAACCCAAATTTCTGCGCCATAAGTCATTGTAGATCGTACTACTGCTCCATATACTGTCTCTAACAGCCCTACCGGTACATTGGAATTCTATTTCATATAGGGAGAGTTTATGTGGTATTCATATTTGCTTTAAGTTTCCCCCCAACCCTGCATTCATCGAAGTAGTCAAAGGTACGTGGAATTCTTCACGTTATTGAGGGTCTGTCCTCATTTGTTCATGTCTTTGCTTTGCTATAAATGGTTCCGTTTTTTAGATGATTTGTTTTACTTGTATTCACCATGGTTAACAACGTAATCACAGTAGGTCTGTAGCCTGTGGGCCGTCTATCGTAATAGAAACAGTTGTCATGTCGTCTGCGTGTAACTTAGTACAGGGACAAGGTATTGGATTAAGAGTATACCAGTTTTCCATGTGACCTCATAACAAGTATTCAAGCTTCGTATATACATCCTAAGGGGTTACAATGTGCGAACTTGATGTGGGGTATGCAATTCGTTGTTGATTACTGTTTTCTTCTTTTTCTTCTGAAGAGAACTTTCGAGGCTTCGAGATTGTGCATAACCTGCATTGACAGTTGGGAGGGGAGGCTCATATTTTACAAGGCCAGCATGCCACTGTTTCAGTTTTGAGATGAATATAAAGAGGGAGTTTAATTTCTAAGCTTCCTTTCCAGTAGAAGAGCACGTGAATCGGGGTTGTCTATGATTAATTTCCATGCGGGAGTTTCTCTCCATCATATTCTTGTAAATCCTCACTTAAAATTTCAATAGTTTAAAAAGGATAAAAGCATGGTGTGTAAAACAAGATAACGCTCGTTGTATTTAACTCCTAAACTTCGATTAATAATTCTAATCAAAGGTTCTATATAACAATAATTTCACAAACAAACAGTTTCACTTTAAAAAGACAAATAATTAACTTAATGCACTTGAATATAAACTTTATAGTTGTGCAAAAATTAAACTTTAAAAGTAGCTTTTTTGTTGATTTATTTTATTTATGGATGCTCTTTATTATCTCAGGTCATCAGCGTCCCATTCAATTCAGGTCGTGAAATGGCCTACAAAATTTGCTCAGAAGCCTCTTGTTTCAGGCTTGAGGTTCTTTTTTGAGTCATAAATGTACGACACGGGACCCACGGCTTTACTTCCAATCCGAAGGAAGCCATACTTACGGTTTTTACGCCTTAGAAAAGTCATCGGTCCTGGCCAGAATCGAACCTGCAATCTTGGGTATAGGAGGCAAGTATGGTTGTCACTACACCATCAGGACGGACATATTTATGTCAGAAAACACTTTTTTCCTCCTTTTTTATTTCTTTTCTTCCCTGTCAAACTGAAATGTCAGAACACCTTTGGCGCGTTCATTCATGTAGCCATTCCATTGCTGAATATTCTCTTCGAGTTGTGATGCTTGAACTAGATTCTTACAATTAACAATTGTTCAACCTTCTCAGGCTTCGTTTTTAACTTGAAATTTTGCTACTAGATTTACTACGTATGGACCACATGTTTAAGGCGCAAGTGATCAGAATGATACACACTAAAGCCTGCAGTATATTGTCCCGAAGTATTTCTCTCGTCGTTTTTGTAAACAAGTGCTAAAGTATTGATTTGAGCTGTGAAAATATATCGTCGACTCTGTGTTTTCTGTAAAAACTCGCCGTCCTTCTTAATCCCTGAGCGTTTATGATACACCCAGCTGCAATACAGTGATAACCGCTTCAAAATTGACGACGCATAAAAACGGTTTAGCTTACATAAGCTGGAAACGTATTCCCTTGAAAATGCAATTTAATTTCCAGTTACAGTGGAATAAAACCGCTTCAAAAATTTAAATGGGATTGTAATTTATTCCAAATATAGCACTATAATTTCCAGGAGAGTGCATCTGGAGTATTATGACAGTAATTATTATTATTTTATACGTCTTTCCGTGTAAATATATGTACATTTTGATGCTTCCAAAGTTAAAATGACTGATTTGTGAAACGCCTGGATTAAATTATTATGTCGAGGTAAGTTCACTGTAAATGTTTAATTAAAATGCATTTATATGATATTTGCAGGTTTTTTTAGCATGTTGCTTGTTTTATGGTCTTATACAACTGCTTTTTATGCAACCTCAAATTCAAATGAGTGAAATTCTGCACATTCATTGGACAGAGGTAGTTTCACTCGATTAACTCTGCTGCTGTGGGAACATGGCGACATTTTAACTCCAAGCATGCCATTCGTCTCCTGGGAAAGAGTAACTCGCGGTCTGTCCTTATTCCATGGAGGGATGTCATTGTGCTGTGAATATGTAATTAACATAGCATAGTTATCAGTGTTCTCGCCTATTTCTTCAACCCTTTTTAACTAAAATATTAGCTCTCTTAGTAATTTCTATTTTTAATTTTTATTCCTGTTCTTTTCACTGTACAACAATTTTCCTTACTTCTCTTTCTGTCTCATTTAATACATTCTATGTTGATAATAGAGTTGATTATTTGTATTATAAAACTACCTGGATGTGCAGAGAAGGTTCAAATGCTGCTTAAGTCAACTTAACCGGTTGAAGTATTCAGTCGAGGCTTTTAATTATACAGTACGTGTACATCACAAATGATTGAGGGACACTCAAAATTATTTTTCTAAAAATGGCTTGCTTTGAGTTGTGCATTACAACTTTTATTACAATTTTTAAGACTTTTTTTTTAAATGCTACATTCACAGGGTTTTTTTTTTTTCTTTCAAATCGCATAAATCATTGCATTACATGAGAACATAACTAACTTAACTCTTAGTGTTTTAATTTTATGTTCAATTTTAAATATAAAAACATAAAATATATTAATATTGTATGTTTTAACTATAAATCATAAAATATAATACTTTTTTATATTTATATAATAATTTTTGTGTAGGAGTACAGAGGTTTTTTTAAATCCTAAGCCATTGCATTACACGAGAACATAACTAATTTAATTCTTACTGTTTTAATTTTATGATCAATTTTAAATATAAAAAAATTGTGTACGGTCCGTGGTTATCCACCTCTAAAAACAACTGTTAGTAAAGGCTTATGCATATTCCTCTAAGTTATACAATACATTTTGCTGAGTATTAAACAATACCATTGGCATATATTTAATTTTATTTTCTGTGTAAACAGGAAGTACGAACAGGTAGCCAAAGTGAATAAAAACGAAAGTAAATCTAAACATTTGGATATGAATTTAAACGAGATATTCTTAGTCAAGAATAAGTAAAGCTACGTGTAGCAACTGTAACGCTATCCAGGCTGATAATAATTAATTACTCATTGGTGAAATGTCTTCGGAAATAAATAAAAGCTATGCGTTTGGTAGAAAGGGAGTAACTAAAAGATTCCATTAAAAACAAATCATATTGTAGGGCATTTATATAAAAAAGTGCATTATACTAGGCATCATCAGAGGTCAATATACAGTAAGGTTATTTGTATTGCGGGCGAGCACAGCGCGACTGAGGTCAGTTGTCAAGGCCGTATAATACATATGCGCTTATCAGTTTGTTAGTTTGAAGAAGGAAGTTTATGCCTTCATTAAAAATATAAATTCTAAAATAAAATACAAACTTTGCGTGTGGCGACTGAATGTCTTTTTCCGGATGTGACGCCTTTGCATATCCCCCAGTAAGCAGCCCCGCTCAGGTGGTCCATAGCTCAAATAACCTCACTGTAGAACGATACTTCAATGCTATTTGTAATGCGAAAGTAAAATGGTTATTATCAAAATTGTAAAAGTATTTCAAAATGAGAAAAAAGAATAAAATGATATAGCGTTCATAAAACGCTAACTAATTATTTTTAATATAATGAGAGCACAAAGAGAAGGCAAAGTAATAACGAGGTTTAACTGCTATCAAGACCTCCGATACTTAAAATACCATTGGAAAATATTCTATGTTAGAAAATGTGGCTGTGTAATTATTCAGTTTTACAGCGATTGAAATATATGGATGTAGCACACTACACGCAACTGGGGACTCAAATCTTCTTAGGACTTCAACAATTGGTTTCGTTTTTATACAGTATACTTTAAACGAAATTGTAAACATTTAAAAGAAAAGAGATTGTACTCAAGTTCTTTACTGAATGTTTCTGTCTGTAGAAAAATCAGACATTATGTTTAAGTTAAATAGCATTATATATAGAAAAAACTTTTCAATTAATTATTTATAGGACATTACTTTTTTATAAAAAATAATATCTCATGACATAAGGTCTTGCACAATAGACTAGGGAAAGTTAATACTATCAATGCATCTTTATAATACATTTAGATACTGAACAAGAATCTCAAACTCTGCTAAAGAAGACGCGTTCTCTTTTCAATAATAATGAACTGCGTGTAATATGCTACAGAGAAGAGTTTAAATTCAAAATGAAATATAGATGGGTTGTTTAAAACTGTCTAAAAATATTTTAAATTTATTCACACAGCTGAAGAGATATTTATTCACTCAATTATGTTGGATAAAGAACAGTGATAATAAAGCGCTAATTTTTGTCGGTCCTGGTGGTGTAGTGGTAATCATACTTGCCTTCTAAACCCAAGATCGCGGGTTCAAACCCGACCAGGATCGATGAATTTTTTCGGGGGTAAAAATCCTAAGTATGGCCTCCTTCGAAAGGGAAGTAAAGCCGTGGGTCCCGTGTCGTACATTTACGGCACGAAAAAGAGCCTCAAGCCTCAAAAAAGAGGCTTCTGAGGAAAAATTATCGACTGTTTCACGCCCTGAATTGAATGGAACACTGATGACCTAACATGTTAAAGAGCGTCCATAAATAAATCATATCAACAACAACAAAACGCTGATTAATTATTTCGAAGGTCAGCAAAAGAAAAACAAAAACAAAATTCTACGACAGTGTTTTCTAAGGGATACTAAAAGGATAGCAAAGCAATTTTCGGAAATGCTTTAATAATTATTATAAGATCTAATTTGTTTACTTCAGGGAATTTACCATAAAATAAAGGTATTATAAAGAATGTATTTCGAAGAATTGCTTATTTTAAAGTTTATTTTTCATTAGTAAAACCAGGGAAACAATTATAGTTTTAGATCGTGTATACCGCCCATATCAAAATGTTGTAACGCAGTGAAGTTTAATAAAAATACCCCTCAATTTTGCCAACGCTTCAAAAATGTTTTGTTACATACTATAACGTTTTGCTCCAAAATTTTACATATATGTAAATGGGATAGAAAGTAATGACTGTGTAAATGGTTGTAGATATAAGGATACATTTTATTATAGCTATTATAATTTCGTAGTAAGATATATTACATTCATATTTACAGGTTTTTTAAAACCGGCTGTTGCTAAATTTCTCGTGCAATTTTTACAATATTTTATGATTAATGAATAGAAAAAAGTTTAAGTTCAGACTACAGTTTTTTGTTACTATTATTTTAATTATCTCATTTTTGATATGTAAAGCATATCACTATTTAATTATACGTGTTCCAGGCTATATTAATTTAACGAGCAGTTTTAAAGAGAAAACATGTCTTGAGAAATAAAAATCTGAATGCTGTTGAAGTTAAATACAATTTACTTATTTTAACTGTTTGTTTTCAATTAATTAGATAACTGAATTGCGTTAAAATGTTTTTTTTATTTTTATTTGGTAACAATTATCGTAGAGCGAGTTTAAATATTATAATGATAAAATTACAGGCCGTTCAGATTTTATCATCACTAATTTATTTGTTTGCTATATTCCATAAAAGTGATTATATCAGCGTTTAAAGGATAGCCTGCTAATGTTTGGCAACTTGGATTATAAGGACAAATTATCTCGGATAATAATCTTCCGTTCTTATGCCTGTCGGAGTCTATTAGTTCGATAATAAAAATGCCAACAACATTATTCATTTTCAGTTTTCGTCTAATTTAATCACAGGATTTGTGATGTAAAAATCATTTAATCCGCTAGAAGGCTAAGTGCTTTTAATTCTGTCTTCCAATATATATTCTCTTGTGTGTTTGTAAATTTTAATTGCATTTCTTTTCCTGCTCTCTTAAATAAGGTCCTTTTATAAATACTTAATACATTTTATAAAAAATAAAAAGGCTATTTTGTGCTCTTTCGTTGAAATCTATAAAGTACCTATTAAAGTGCTTTATAATTATAAACGTCTGTCTGAATCGATTAGTGTGATCTGGAAAACGTCTTTTCAACGTCCAAAAACCGCCGAGGTCGTTAAGGCAAGGATTCGTGAGCGGGAGGTCTGGGGTTCGATTCCCTCCAAGACCGTTCTCCTTCATTGAGGTTTTTTCTCAGGTTTTCCTCAGTCCTCATAAATGGCAAATGCCTAGGAGATAATCTCAAACTTAGGCCAGGAACGTTTCCTTCCTTAAAAAAAAATCATTTCCCAATTTATCATTTCATTTCTTGTATCATCAATGTCACCGCCTGCGATGTCTCAGTAGTTAAATGATCGTCCAAAAACTAAGATATTCAGCACTGCAGCTCCATAAAAATGTTTTTTTTTTCAAAATGGACGATCGTAAAAAATTCTTATTCAAGTCCTTATTTTATCTTTTAATTATGATCTTTGGTTAAGATTCCAATGTATTTATGGCTTTCAATGTTATGTATAAACAGTATACCTTGGTCTTCTATCTTAAGGTGTTTTTGTACATCATTTTTGATTATCTTGGATCTTATTTAAATTATTATCCCTAACAGCCGTGCTTTCTTAAGTGATATGCCTTCTGTTTTTCACAGTATCTCAATAGGCAAAAATCTTTCCAAAATCTATAAAAACAGATATAAATAATCAAATTTGAAGGTGAGAAATATTCTGCAATTTATGTTAAAAATTTAAGGCATAGTATCTGCTTGCGTAAAAAGTCAAACGTTTCTCGAGTATGAACCAACTTTATCATATTTACTATTGTATTATAAGTATATCGCAGCAAGGAAGACTATGTCTAAAACATTTGTGAAACGAGGAGAAAAATACAAATTAAATAAAAAGTCACACGAGGAAGTTAATTTAATTATAAAAATAGAAGTTGTGTTCCGATATTGCGTCACTATTTTGCCCTGTGTCAAATTACTAGCGAACAAATATGAAATATATATACAGTGTATCATATAGTATCCTGCTTTAACGAAAAAAATATACTTTAATTTGTGCCTGAATTGCCTTAAATTTGATACCTTGACATACTTCCTTGCCAAGTAAAATATAACTGAACCTTAAGCCAATATAATGTAATACAATGAAAATTTACAATACACTTTTAAAGACACTATCTGTCTCCATAGTTGTAAGCTACGATGGAAGCCCCGGGCCTGCAATTCAGAATTAAATAGCTAAAAATACATGGATACCACCCCACAGGTCTTCTTGTATGTGTCGAAGGAAAAGAGACAAACTTAATGAAGTCGCCACTCAGAACTCTCAATTTCATAAACATATAATTTGCTTGGGCCAATAGCCAACTAGAAGTACGTAAAAACGGCATAAATTATGTGAAATAACCCATTATTTAATTAGTGTATATGTAACGTTCAATATTTGACCTACACGAGTACTAAGCGAACGATCTGGGTTTCGATTTCCGCCAGGACCATATAACCTTACCGGTTACTTTTTCAGTTTTTTCTCAATCCCCATAAATGGCAATACCGAGTTACCCCAATTTTGACATGGGAAAAAAAAATTTTCCCTTCTCGGAAAAAAAAAAATCTCTCCCGATTTATCCAATTACCTCGTGTATTATCAATGTTCACAGTCTGTGATGCCACAACAGTGAAAGCGGGATTTAGACACTTTTTTTAAAAAAAATCAAATAATATTTATGTATTCTGTTGGTTGCAGGCTCTTACCGTTCGATAAAAAATATGTTTTCAGTTATCGATCTTCTTTAGGGGAGGGGTTCAAGTTTAAAAAAGTATACTTTGCATCCTTCTCTGCAAATGCGTAACACTTCCGAATAAAACTTTTGATTTCAGGAGATTATAAGTTCCTGCTTCTTACTGTAAGCGTTAATGCTTTTCTTGTAATCTGTCCTCAAGTTTTATTTCTTATCATATCTATGAATAGTGAATATATAATGCAAACATGTATCGTAGACAAAATGACAAGCTATTAAAGGGCGAAACTTGCTTTTAAGTTGTCCGCTAAAGCTTTTTTGTAGAACCATCTACTTTACTTCCTATTAAATGCTAAAGGCTCTAAATTCTTTGGCTTTACCAAGCAAGGAAAAAGAGACAAACGCCTTTAGTTCAAAATTTTCCTCTTTGTAATGCCAGCGCTAAAGAAGTTAATTCAATTCCGCAACCTCAGGTCTGTGGGATATGGTTGCTCTGTTTCTTTCACAGCGGAACTGAATTCGATTACCATATCAAAGTGTTAAATGTTGTTTCAAAGAACAAGAACTGTCGTTGATTAATATTTATAAATGTCTGTTCGCTGGACGTAATCAAGCATAAAGATCTTTAATCTCATTATTTAATTACAAGTGGCAGAATATTGCAATTCCATTTTGTTTTTAATCCTTTAATGTCCCAAGTCTTTGACTAAAATTCTTAAGCTATATAATTAACAATTGTGTAGACGTTTAAAGTTAATGCAAAGAATTTCAGATATAATAATAAAAAGTTTACCATCAGCAGAGAACCAAATGTTGGCGATTTGAGTTATGTTTCTATGAAGGTGAAGAGTTTTGAAAACTGCTGAGCTTACATCTAAAATGTATCAATCTCTTCATCAACATACTCCATAATTCAAAAGATTTTTTAGCTCTTTGCAGTTTCAAATTAATGCTCTAATTTTTAAGCCTGCCATGTTTTTTTCCAAATGTTCTTTGATGTGGTTATGCAAGTGCTTCAATAGTTTAGCTGTTTTTGGAAAGGATGCTGAAGGCATTTTTTCCTGTTGCAATGTTATGCGTGTTTGAATATACCCCTGTAGAGGTATAGATTTTATCAGCTAAGGAGATAGTTCCACACACACACGCACGCATGCACGCACACACGCACACACACACACATGGCTCTATTGCGCCCTCTGTTAAATGAAAGAAGATTGTCCTACATACATTGATGTGTACCAATAAAATCCCATATTCTACCTTAGATGCCAACGGTTCCTTTTTTACTTGCTTGAAGGGCCTTAACTGCAAGAGAACCTATCTTAATTTAAAAGACTGTCTCTTCACTTTCTTCCTTGAGTGCTTCTTTCTTCAAATGTAGCATTTTTTGTATAAATAATAATTTTTAATAGTGCTATAGTGTCTGACAGTGAAAGGTTGGGGGAGTTCCAAGAAACCTGCTCCCGGATCTTTAATTTGGTATGAGAGAGTGAGAGACGGTGGAAATTTGCATATGTTTTACGTTTTGAACAGTGGTAAATCGTTAGTTACAAGCTGTACCTTTCACACAATCAAGTAACCATTACAAATCCATTGAATGCTTGAATAAATGCAATTGTTTAATTTCTATTGTGTTCCTCTAAATTATTACATAAAATATTTCAACTTTTTTCCGCTCTATTGAAAGTTAACGTAAAGCATTATTTTATTTTCTTTCACTGATAGTTAAAATAAAAACGTTCTACCTATTCGTGTTTACTTTGAGTGTATATAATTTAAAGTTCAAGTGCAAAACATATTTTCTTTCATTTTTTTATTCAAAGTTAAAAGAAACGAGTTTAATTTTTAGGTACGTTCATTAAGAGCCAATTCTTTGCTGCTAATATTCAAAATAATGTTCTTAAAAGGTAAGTAGCAGTGTCAAACATCATTATCATACTTGTTATGCAATTGCTGAAACATAATCACGGTCACATTGCGACATTCAGTGCGCAATAAAATAGTACTGTGGGACCGCTGTCACGTTTTCTCTTATTACTCACTTGCACAGTGGCGTTAGTTTAGTAGCTACAAGAGGAAGGTGTGATTACCAAACGTCTTTTATTCCAAAATAGTTTTTTTTTTTTTTTTTTTTTTTTTTGCAAATCTATGAAAGATCGGAGAAAACTGTTCATAATGTTTTTCATTGTCCTCGTTGAAATTTCCTTCTGGTTCAAAGAATGATATCCATATCCTTTCATGTGGTTTATTATTACAAATTTTGAGAAAAAAGTTATATGACAATTTGGTGGTGGTTAACACAGGAACTATGTTTTACTAAATTCAATAAAAAATGACAATTTATTTGTAAAAATTACATATGCGGTGAACCCTAATTTGTCTCAAATATAAATCCTAAAAGGACTTCAAGTCAGTCGAATCCCCCAAATTCTTTAAATAATAATAATAATAATAATAATAATAATAATAATAATAATAATAATAATAATAATAATAAACCCATAAAATCTCTGCGGGGCAAGTGCCTCCTACTTAGTAGGGGTGGCTAAATTTTTATGTTTGTTTTATTTTTTATTATTATTTTTCCTCGCATGGGAAGCAGTCCATGTAGGTTTCAGTTATTTGCCCCTTTAGTTTTCGTTTCATTCGCATGTTTATTTTATGACCTATTTACCTGATCACACTATAGATTAGGTCCCATGAAATCTGATACAGTTCATAATACTATATGGCAATATTATATTATATCTATCTTTTGTTCTTGGTCTGCATGTTTGCCTCCTAGCCTACACTATCTTGCCACTTTGGGTTTGAAGCACTTCACTACAATTCTTCATATGACTACAATAAAAAAGGAAGGAAATACCTGCTTAAATTATAAAATGAAGTCCAGATAGAACCAAGTATAAAATTATAGCGTATGCATGTGAGAGATGCGGCGATCTAAATAGAACTAGTAGCAAGAACTAGCTCAACTGATAGACAACTTGAGTCATATGCGCGACGCATTGTTTATATACTTCGGCATTATTTGCTAGAAACTCCAGCACTATTGAGAGTTAGTTTCGAGAATTCGTAAGAGAGAGCAGCATACGCAGTCTCATTACTTGAATTCCGAGAGATTACGGCTAGGTGACATACTCAGAACTGTGATCAGAGCAACCACAAGGTGATATGGTTTTCGCATACCACCGAAATTTCAACAATCATCTTTTGTAGTGAAATCTCTTTAATGAACGTTAATAAAGTTAAATATAATTATCTGGGATTCGAGAATTCGAACATCCCGTTTCTAATATCGGGCAATTTTATTTTCTTCCCCCCGCGCTAATTGGCAAAGTACTGAAATACTTTTTCACAGATGAAAATTCAACAACAATGTTTTACTGAGAAGTGAAGCATGTATTTACCACTCCAAACAATAGACATATTTCAAGAACTTTTAGAATTTCAAGTTACTTGTAACGCTATAAACGCAGGGCATTTTCAAACACGATTAACAGTATGAAAGAAATGCCTATTTTCGTTATATGGTATCTAAAATTCTTAATTCTTTTGTATGGTTCGGCAAATTATTTCTTACCAGTCAGTTGTTCTCCATCTTAGCCGTGAGAAATGAACAGAGCGCACGACATTAGAAATGCGAACTCATTTGAAACCCTCAAGGGAAAAAATTGTAACCCCTCGCCCACTCAAGAATACAAAGGAGCACGATTACTAACAGTAAAAGAGCATAGTAGAGATGTCAACATTTCACTGCTGTAGGTATGGTGGTATTTCTATTGTTTTCTTTTTGTTCTACACCAAGAGACCTGTATTTTTTCTAAATAGAAAACTTGAACAATAAAATAAATATTTAAGCGCTGGGAATAACTTCATTTATTGAGATTGAAAAGTTTAATATTACTTTGTACGTCTCTTACGGAGTTCTTTAATACAATGCATAACGAGCGAAACTGTAGAAAAAGTTTGACGTTTTTCGGAGTGAAATATAATGTAAATTAAATTTAAACTTACGAATCCGGAATCAGGATTTCAATTATATCTTATAATCACTACATTTACTATTGCGATCTGACCCAAATTTTACCTGTTACTTCGATTCTGCATGTGGAAGTTTTATAAAGTTCCCATCATATCAATGTTAGTTCTATCAATTTTTGTACAACTTCAGAGCAGTTTATTCCCTTGCTTTTTATTAGAATAGATTCAGATATTACAGTCCTTCTTCTTCTCCTTTCCCTTCTAGTTTTGGCAGGAGCAATTACTATACGTTTAACAGACCGAAATCTTCATATCTCTTTCTTTGATCCTACTAAGTTGTGATTTTTTATATATTTATTTTATTGGATTTCGTTTATTATTTATATATTTTTGACATTTATTTTAAGATTTTATTATATTATAAATGATATAATTGTTTTTATACAAGAAGAAAAGTATTTCCAATAATTACATGTACTATTGTACCCCGCTATTGACCCAGGTTTACTTATTTTAACCAATTATTTAGAATTAATTGGATTTCTGATTTATGTTCAAGTTTTATTTATTTTTTTTTTCTTAATATAAGTTTGGTTTTGATTATTTGCCTTTTTGGTTGGTTTTATCAAGATTTTTGATTTGTTTTCAAATTATATTTATATTTTGCTAGCATTTCTTAAAAATATCCTTATGTAATGGAAGTAATTCTTCCATGTAATTCTTATTATTCTTAAGTGCTGTTTTTTTGAAAATTGTGAATTTAATTTTGAATTCTATTTTCAGACTATAGTAGTCATTACTGGATTTAAACCATTTAAGGATCTGCAGCTATAACTGCCTAATCATGGGTATAAAATAGTGTGTATACCTGTATCTATCATTTTAAAATATTATGTCTTAGTTTAATGATATCGTTAACTTATAGATTAAAATGGATAATAAATATCATAGCTTCATTTATTTTAATATCATATTAGTCCATTTATTCCCACTTTGAAACCTCATCAATTTTTCATTTAAGGGCTCAAAATCCTTCAATTAACTGCTCCAAATATCTTTGGAAGCTCATGAAGTGCATACATGTACACAACATTTGTCACATTCTCTTTCTTCAAGAAGTTTTAATACTTTGAAAATATAACAAAATAACATCAGTAACATATCAACTGTTGCAGACGTTTCGATTTTTAGCCGGTTCCAATGCACGGAATGCATTCCTCCGGCAAATCTGCTGTAAGTGTTTTTGAGATCGGTAGATTAAAAAGTAGCTGAATAATATTTATGTATATATTGTGTGTCTGACCTAAGGCGTTCACAAATTGTTTTAGGTATCAGGCACGACACGGCCTGGTGGAAACAGTACCTGTCAATATTGAAATTCTCGAACCCGAGCTCTTGTATTTTTGTTTAAGAATAAGTGAAAGCAGATAGCAATAAATAAATGTGCTAAAGGTGTTAATTAAATATATGTTGCATTAAAAAAGTAGATAAATGGGTACAGACAGGTGGAGCGAATGATATATTGATTTATATGACATGTTTTAATAACGAAAGAATAGGCAGAACTCTCGAGATAGTGGTTCATAAGCTATAGTGATGGATTTATATATACCTATTCGACTGCCTGCAAGGATTTGATCTCTGGTTCTTCCTGCAGTCTTTTTTAATCTTCCCGGTATTTCTAGAAAATACTAGTGTCCTCTGAACATATTGTATCGTCACAAGGGAAAGTAAAAGAAAAGAAGAAAGGGAGTTTACAAAATAAATCGGCTGCAATTGCTTAAGGTACTAGTACAGTCTAAGTTGAATATGTATAGAAAGTATTACCGAGGAAATGAAACCTTTCACACATCACCTTCAAGGTAAGTCCCTGGGACAACGGTACACTTCTGTCAACATTTTTACTACTTTTCGAAATAGTCCTTAGTCCATTTTTGTCACTTGCCGCAGAGCGCGCGCCGCATATAGTTCACCTCTTCTATAGAAGCGAACCTCCGCTCCTTTAGCACGTTTTTGACTTTTGGAAACAGGAATAATGAGCTAGAGCAAGCTCTGAAGAATACGAAGGATGAGAAAGGACAGGTATATTACGTTTACAAGGAATTCGTTCACCTAAAGTGAGCGGCGTGTGAGGCGTTGTCGTGATGCAGAAGCCAAGTCTTTCCTTGTCACAAGGAGACACTTTTCATTGTACTTCATCACCATGACTCCTAAATAGGCAAAATTACCCTTATTGACAGTTGCACCTTCAGGAATGAATATGAAATATACCTGGCTGTATGCTATGTCGATGAACTACCGGGCTTCTAGAATATGTCCTTACCGCTCGCAAAAGTTTTGCGTCTCGACAAAGACTGGTTCCCTTCCAATTGGTGGCTGGCTGCCTGCCTGTTCTTGAACTTTTGAGCAGTCGCGAAGACTTTAGAGGAACGTTTTGTGTGTGTGTGTGTGTGTTGTTATAAAACAGCTCGTTGTGTTCATTCGAAAGTTCCTAAGGCAATCACTTCCTTTCAGAACTGAAATTCGCGATCTTATGAATAAATTTGATACTATTCATTCAGTACAAAACAAGCGCACGCAAAACCGCACTGTTTTAATGGAAGAAAATAAGTTGAAATTGACAGAAATCTTGAGTGTTGGTCAACAAATCATTACCGAAATTATCACATTAGACTTCTTCATATAAAGCAACAAAATTGTTATACCCAAAACCTTACAAGTGTCAACGTGTCCATCGTCTACAGCAAGACAATCCCGTAGCATGTGTGCGTAGTTGTGAGTGGTTTCTTTCATCAGTGGTTGAAGTCGGTCCTGGTAGTCTAGTGGTGACCATAGTTGCCTCGTAAATCCAAGATCGCTAGGGTCGATGGAATTTTTCGGGCGTAAAAATTCAAAGTATGGAAAGTAAAACCGTGGGTCCTGTATCGCAGATTTGCTGCACGTAAAAGAACCTCAAATCTGAAGAAGGAGGCCTCGAGTAAAATTTATCGGCCGTTTCACTCCTTGAATTGAATGGTTCGCTGATGATCTGAGGTGTTAAAGAGCGTCCGTAAATAAACCGAATCAACATCAGTAGCTAATGGCATGTGTTCTTTTCAAAATTGTTCCACCAAAATTGATATGTCACAACCGGCCGTCCGGTTGTGACATATCCAGCTGCCGAGATGCAAAATCTCTTGCGAGCGATAAGGGCATATTCTGAGAGCCTTATACTACTCCTGAGCATCTGCAGACTGTCATATACGCCTGAGAACATATACTGAACTCCAAGAAGTCAAGGCAAAGAAGTTACTAAACAGCACGGCGGTGCCAGAAAGTTCTTTTGTTTTTTGATTCTACTAGCGAGGGTCGCAACATTCGTGGATTCCCTTCCTCCCATTTCTTCCACATGCCACGAGTACTGCTAAAGTTGCCTAAACAATGTAGAAGGGATTAGGTCAGGCATAAATAAAGGGAGTAATGCTTAACATTAGTGAAAATAAAAACTATATAAATGAGGCATTAATTGTATAGCAGAACGTTCGGTAGCCTGCTTATGGGGAGTAAAGTGATGTTATGTAGATATCTTATATATGACTTCATGAATTTTCAAGGAAATTATATCGTTAAAGGAAGAGCAAAGCTTGGTAACAAAACGAGGAATTCTTGCTAACAAAACAACAGCTGTATTTGGGTTTAACTGCCAACCCTTTGAGAAGAGCTACTTTGCAGAACTTAGTTTATAGAAGCAACGAAAACACCGTACACAAATAAAACTAACAAACTGTGTTGTCATTAAAAGCCTAGTAAAACAAAGAGAACAACTAAGTTCAATATGCAGTCAAAATAAATTAGCAGAAAACAAGGGAATAATATTATCATTTGAATAAAAATATCTTCGTACAAGAGAGAATTACAAAACTCTGTTTTGAATGAAATAAGCGAATTATCCAGATAATAACAACTAAGGAATGAAAGTATAGAAGAAATGAAAGGAAAGACAATAATCATAAGAAGAAACAGAAAAGGGACGAGTAATCATGGTAATCCGCAAAGTTTATTATATCCATATGGACAAGAGGTGGTGGGGATACTGTAACGTAATAGAAGTCACAAAAATGTAATTAAAAATAAACATGACTATCAGAATAAACTTCCTTGTAAAGAAGGACTACAACAATAAAATGTCTACTTGTCAATTAGTGAACTTGATTTTGAGTTCTGCAGAAGAACCTGGCTGGTTGGCGTTGTAATTAATTAATGAAATTATTTCAGTCATTCATCTCGAAAATATATGCAAGTTTACACGAGACTTTATCCTGTTAAAAATAGGAAAATGCGGGAAATGTGGCACATTTCATGTATTTAAGAGTGTGTTACTTTTAATGAGAAATAACACATACAAAGAAATAAATACAACAGTCTCTCAATGTTTTATGTAAAAATTAATAGCAACTTCTTCCTAGTAAGGCTAATATATAAATATTTAGATTATCGTGAAAAATTGAATTAAATGTTAACACATATGTATATATATATATATAGTAACGTATATATTTAAAATTAATATATGAATGTGTTTGTGAAAAAATTAAAGTATAATATTATAATACACGGTAACCCCAGAGATACCAAGATAGGAAAACGTGTACAAATGTAAAAATAAGATCAGGGCAAAGGAAAATTATTTTTATTTTTAATGACGAGTGCAAGTGCTCGTTGAGAGTGAAAGTCAATTAGAAGCTAAACTATGATCGCGTGGGGATGCTGCTGAAAATTTGCACGTAGAAACTAGCCTTTCACTGCTCAAGAGTTTATACCTTTAAATTATCGGAACAATGATAGAGTCTAAAAATGCACATGATACCCGGTTTTAAGCGAATATTTGCAGGCATGTTCCGGGACTCTTAGCACTCTTACTCAATGATTCGTGTACCACTGGACATATAGAATTCTCTCAAGGGCGGCACTTTATATAATACTTGTAATATGTTGATACAGTGACCGTTTACATAATAATCTTCATTAGTGTGGTGTATATTAGTGTAACAATACAGAACGGGAACTAATATCAACACACACATTTTCCGGCACGTTTACTAACTGGTATTACCTTCCAGTCATTAGCAATTTAAATTGCGAATGTAAAGTTCGTTCACTCGTGTATAATAAAATGTGACATTCTGTGGTACTCCTGTGCAGTTCTATGAAAAAGTTCCTTCAGTCGATATGAAAAAAGTCATAACGATAAAGCTAACAACCCTGAGATAAAATCTTCGCAATCGTTTTATTTATATAGCTGACATTGCGTCAATCCATTTGCAACAACACTTCCAAAGTTAAGTCTTTCCTTAACGTTGAGATTGGCAATTCCTTTCCCTATATTCATTGAAAGTATGTGTCCTTTTAGGTTGTTGTTTGAACAGAAAGGAACTTGTTTATGAAGCTAGGCTTATAAAGTGTCAAACCGGGGATAAATTATAAGTTCCGTTATTAATATAATGTATTTCAAATTACTCATTCGTAAATATCGTTAGAGATACTGCCACAATAGCAATAACTTTTTATTTTCCTCTGATTTCATTGAAAAGTGTTTGAACAATTGTTCTAAAATAATTTGTTAATATTTTTGTTGATTTGCTTTATTTATAGACGCTCTTTAACATCTCAGGTCATCAGCGTCTCATTCAAATCAGGGCGTGAAACGGCCGACAAATTTTGCTCAGAGGCCTCTCCTTTCAGGCTTGAGGTTCTTTTTCGTGCCGTAAATGTACGACATGGGACCCACGGCTTTACTTCCCTTCCGAAGGAAGCCATTACTTAGGATTTTTACGCCCCAAAAAAATCTATCGATCCTGTCCGGGTTTGAACCCGCGTTCTTGGATTTACCAGGCGAGTTTAGTTGCCAATTTACCACCAGGACCGACAATTTGTTAATAAATAAACGTTATTTAATGTAGACACATTTTAAAACAAATACTGAAACAGAAGTACTGCTAGTAAACTACATTCCGGTTAGAAAAGAAATTTATGACCACTCAGTTTCATGCTTGTATTTGTTGTAGTTTTGATCGATATCGTGCACGGTAAGTTTGCACTTGGAGTTCCTGCGCCTGCGCACAACCTTCTTCTGCAGCAGCTATTTTTTCCAAGAAAGCATTAGAGTAAGAAATGTACACACCCGAGGAGTAAAAGTGAAATTGTCTGTATGTCATCTTTAGTTTATGTAACTAGTTATTTTTAAGATAATAAGCATCCAAATAGTTCATTAAAATGCAGTTTGCTTTACACATAATGCTCCTACAGTAGGTCAATGTCGTCATAGCACCTAGTAGAGAAGCAATCTCCGAATGTGTGACATAGGCTGGGTGTAGAGTTATCGTGCGTTAGCTCTACTCTACTATTGAAATGACATTTACTGCTTGTGCTGGGTAAATACTTCTTGGTTTTGGTGGGCACTTGTCAGTGTTAGCGGCTTTTCATATGGTTAACTTCAGGACGATGTTCATCTCCACGTTTGGGTGCCTATTCGTGACAAAATTTACAATTGAATGAAATGATGCAGCACACACCGCAGTCTGGATCTGGATCCTTCAAACCATAGACCAATGAAAACATTTATGGGTGCCAACGCCATGATTCAAATGATGAAGTCAAATCTGTCTTAAAACTTACTTTTATTATGAAAGCATATTAGAATTTGTGCCAAGATGGGTGAAATATCTCCATAGTTGTGATACTCATTTTGAAAATTACGTAACATATCTAGCTTTTTCCATATATTTCTGATGTTATAATATTTTACAGTACGTTACTTTGCATTCTTTCGTTGTAATTAAACATATAACTATTAAAATACCCGAACTCACATCATTTTTTAAAAAGTGGACTATTTCTAATGGATTTTACAGGAGAGTGCGTAAGTTCACCCAAAAGGAAACGCATTTACTTTAATAAAATTATACGCAACTAAATAAAAAGATTATAAATATAAAACTATTAATAAGAAACAACTACAGGTAATAAAAAATTTAATATTAGCTTGAAACTTCTTATAGATACAAGGTTCTATTTTTTCTACAAGACAATTCACTTAAGTTACCAATTTACCTATGTTCCACACAAACCTACTTTAATTTCAATGTGATAAATATTTATTGCCGATAGCGAAATTTCAAGTACACCATTATAACCTTTGTAGTCAACTATTTGGTTTGAAATAAAATACATTTTGAGCATTTATAAAGGATAATTTATATTTAAATTCCATTAATATAAATTGAGGTTGCAGACCATAGCTCACCATGAAATTATATTCAAAGTTTGGCATAATCAAAAAGTTTGTCCAAAAATCGCTCGTCAAACACAGTCGCTTAATAGAAACTTAGAGCAGAAACTCGCTATGTGTATCGCTCCAAGACTGAATTTCTTGGATCAATGCACATGGTGAGTTTCTTCTCTTAGTTTCTATTCAGTGAATGTATTTGAGGAGTGGTTTTTGGAGAAATACTGTTCATTGATATGTTAATGGGAATAAAATACCACAGAAAAAGCAGCAAAATAAAACGAATATAGCTCATTTATATTTAGCCCTAATATGTCATAAGGAGAGCATATTCGATTATATTTTTAAATTTAAATCTGACATTTTTTTTCCCTCAATCTTAATTATTGACCCAAGTGTTTTTTGTTCTCCTAGAGTTTTAGTACGCTCTTTATTTTATTGATCACTAATAATAATTCACAATAGTCAGTGGTAGCCATACTTGCCTCGTAGACCCAAGGTAGCAGATTCAAATCCGGCCAGAGTTGAGGGATATTTTAGAGCGTAAAAATATAGCTTCCCTTTCGTGTAGTAGATTTAAGGCAAGTAAAAGAACCGCAAACTTAAAAGAAGAGGTCCCTGAGCAAAACTTATCGGCCTTTTCATGCTCGGAATTGAATGGAATGCAAATGATCAAATCTGTTAAAGAGCTTAAACAAAAATAAACTTAATAAAATCCTTAAATTATCTGATGACCGACACGGCGGCGGAAACTTCATCGGCCGATAAGCCCTTCGACCAGCAGGGCTACACTAGTAGTAGAAACACTATAGAGTGACAGTCTAGTAAAAGTTATTTACTCGTCTGGGTCACGCAAGGAGATTCTTCATTCTTTATTTGTTTTATTTCCGGACGCTCTTTAACATCTCAGGTCAGCATCCCATTCAAATCGGGGCGTGAAACGGCCGACAAATTTGCTCAGAGGCCTCATCTTTCAGGCTTGAGGTTCTTTTTCGTGCCGTAAATGTACGACAAGGGATCCACGCATTTACTTCCGCCCAAGAAAATGCTGAAACTGTCTGCATTCATTTTCCACGTCATATTTCTGGCATCTACCTATTAAAATTTCCCATTACCCTTCTTAATTCTCTTTAAGAAGTAAAAATTGATGTAATACCTTAGTTCGTCTAAAGAATGTGAATACTACTAGATTATTAATATAATTAACAAAATAAACACTCCTTGTGAAATGGAATAATTAATATTTGTCATTCAATATTATTAGTAGACTTTAGGATTAGACACTTGGTGTTTTCTTCATTGTTTAAACGACACGACTGAGGCCCAGATAATTATCCCTATGTTGAACTTATTATGAGTAGTGTTTAACACCCGCTTTTACTACTGAGGCACCACAGGCGGTGGACACTGATGCTACATGAAATGAAATAATAAATAGGGAAAGAATTTTTTTTAAAGGAAGGTAACGTTCCAGGCCTAAGTTTAGTGTACCTCCCCGGCATTTGCCATTTATGAGGACTGAGGAATACCTGGAAAGAACCTCAGTCAGGGAAGACGGTCGACGATCCTTGTGGGATTCGAACCCCAGGCCTTCCGTTCACGAGTCCGCGCCTTAACGACCTCGCCAACCCGTGGCGGTCTTATGTTGATCATTTAAAATGGTGACTTGTTTAATGCATTGTTCACAAAACGTTCAGTATCTTAAAGTACATGATAATAATATTAGTATAATATTAATCGGCTATCTTCGCTTTCGACTGAAAATGCCATGCTCTAGTGTCCGAATTTAGTTCATGAGTTTTTATCTGACAAATTTATGCCAGTTTACACGTCTTTTGGGTACAAGAGGCATTGAGTAAATGAACACAGGCAACAGTAACAAAAAATGTAAACATAGTTGGAACAATGATCAAATTGATAAAGATAAGGTCTTTGTATATTCTAGTATTACGGCCATAAGTGTTAGTGTTTTGTTTTACCCACAGCTTTTCGGTGTTTAACACGTAAGCAATATACAACTCAAACCACGCCTTTCTTTGTTGGAAAATTTAACCGCTATCTCGAACGCGAAGTTTCCAGAAGGACAAAGGGCATTGATGAAGTGAATTCGATATTCCCCTTAAATAGAAACCCTATTTATCACTTTTTACATGGGGTGATAGATTAACGTCTTTATTTTGCGTATTCTTAAAATATCAATAAGTAAAGAAATGTATGTAGTTATAAAGAATATTATCACCATAAATATATTTACATTATTTTACTCTGCATATTTTAATATAAGAACTTTGGATTGTATATATCCTTGGGTATTCTATTCTACTTCGCAGGACAAGGACCTGCATTTGATAGTGCTCTCCCCAGCACTTCCTGTTTGTTTTTCTGCTCTCTCGGAGATTCTAGAAAATGGACTTACAAATGAGAAAACTTCGACGTTTTCTTTGCCTGGTTCAACTTCTTGCAACCCTGCTGTATGTAGTGGTCTAAGTAATAAAGAAGTGAGAGAAAACTTCTGCTCTTTTCCTCCTGTTTGAAAGAGTGTAAAGCAAATTTCTTAGCGACCAAATACTGCCTATAAAGTTCTTGAAGTGAACTTTGCTCCGGGTTACAGCTGTTCCTATACATGCTATTTTTATATTCATTTTCTACTAACTTGTTCCGGTTTGTCAGGCTGAACCAGAATTCAGCATTTAGTGTTACTTTGGAACTTTTAAAATAAACTTAATTAGGACTTCTCTTTTACTAAATTTAATTATTTAAAATGTTGGTCTGTTATGACATTAATCTAATCAGTTTTATCCTCATACAAATATGTGAAGCAATTTTCCGTGTATTTCGTTAAAATTAAAACACTAATGTTAGACTTTTCAGGGAAAAACAACAGGTTTTTTTGCATAATAGCTAATGTATCACATCCGTAATCTTTAAAGAGTTTTCTTTCTTGGAACATAACATTCAATACATTAAAATACAAGAAGTAAATATAAAGGTGGGACATTTACTTTATAATACACGTTTGTAGTATGATTTATAATATAAGTACGACATGTTTGTGTTTTGTAACGTGCATATTAAAATAAAATTGTGTTTCTTTGTGTTAGACTTTTTTATAAACAGCACGTTTATATTTATTAGGTATATATTACTCCTCAATATTCCAAAAATTAAAATATTTTGGTGTATTTAATTTATTCTATAAATAATTTTATATTCAGTCACTCCGTAATAAATATTCGAAAATTTCCCGTTTATTCCAGTTCATGTTTTTGCTTTGGGTGTGTACTGGAGGCAAAACACTCAGGATATGGCTACAGAAAGGTAATTTACAATACAAAAAATTACAATGTGTAAATCGCAACATCATCTACAAAAAATACAAGTACTTAAAATATTACTCCAATAAAATATGAGTTGAATAAAAAATTAATAAATTTCAGTGGTATAATCATTTAATAACATCTCCTTTAACATATGAAACATTTCGGATGTTGTGCAAATTGGCAATTAAATTTTATTAATTGGCTTGCAAATCCCAGTTTTTACTTATTCAGAGCATTACAAACTTCACATTTTGGTCAATATAGACACATACATTTTATTACATTATAATAAAACTTTAAGATATGCAGTACCTGAGTCATAGGATATACCCTTCGGAGAAGCCTCCGGGCCTAACCATTTTGAAGAAAATTATAACCCACTTATATCATAGCAAGACACAATTTTCTATATGTGAGGAACTAACCATTAGCTGGCAAACCATTCTTACATAGTCGAATGAACAGTAGGGGAGGAGAGGTACCAGGCAAGAAGAAAACGCGCGCAAAAACGCCACTATTACTAAGTATTTAATTATCATATAGTGATTACAATAAACAATTCCATGGTTTTCAAATGTAACATTAATTTTATAATTAAATATAGTTACATACAATAATACGGTGCCGAAATCTAAAGAATATTGTCGAATTTCTGGATTTCACTAATTGTTGAACATTGATTGGTACTAATATCTATACATAATAAATATCGATAGTTAATAAGTTAATAGCAGATAAGATGTCAGTTTCAATATAGCATGTATCTTACAATAAGAGCCTTTGTTTCTCTATTCTTGCCAGAGAATATATTAAAGCACCCTTAAATGAGGATAATTACTCTCGCTTAACTTATGGTTGTTTCATGTATTCAGAGTAGGCTATTGTTTTATAGTTCACTATTTATTAAGTAATGAATTAAATGTGTTTTCAAATTTTGTTTGTGATAACTTGCTTAGTAAATACTTCAGTATTTATAAAAAATATGTGCCTAAGAAAAGTATGGTTATTTTATGATAAAAATCTATGCATGCTTTACATTATCAGTATATACTAAGTAATATATATATCGTGACAAGTGGCCGAGGTTAAACCGCGAATTTGCGAGTGGGAAATCTGGTTTTCGATTTCCGCCAAGATTTCTTTCAGATTTTCCTCAGTCCTCATAAATGGCAAATGTGGAGATATCCTATGTTTCCTACTCAAAAAATATCCTTTCCAAATTTATCATTTCATCTCAAGTATCACTAATGTTCACCTGTAATGCCTCAGCCGTAAAGCGGGCGTTACACACTATTTAACATAAAAACGCATATAATATAATTATTTTAATAATGCCATTCGTTTTTGTTTCTGGTTTTAAAAGGTATGTTAGAATAAGTTTTAATTTTTGTGTCCAGTCCTTATATACGATAAATAGGGTAACCTTAGAGAAACTTTTCGACTTAAAGAATTGACCAAAATTTTTATTCTTATCGTTTTAAGTTAAAAAAACTACAAGCGGTCGAGTATATGTGTTTTTTCCCCAAGGAAGTGCTAAGTGAGTGGCCAGGAATTATTCAATTACGTTATATTGCCAATTTATATACTTTAGCTTGTTTATGGGTACTCAAGTGTGAAAGTTCTAAATATTGCAATTTTCAAACAAATGTATTATAGACTGCAATATCAGAATAATATATTAATTTTCCGTGTTATTCATAAGGTTTTATTTGCCACGTAGTGCAGATTTTTTTTTTTTTTTTTTTTTTTTTTTAATTTTGACTGAATATAAATATATTTGGTATTGAGAAAATAAAAGTGGTGGGTTTGATAGTTAGTGTGAAGTAAGCTAAATATTATGAAATTAAAATTTAAACTAATATTACATACCCTTTCATTTTAGTGTGAATTAATTAAACTTTAGTATTAGCAGCTAGGGTCTTGAAACTCATACTCACAAACTAGTTTAAAAAAATCTAAAAACAAACAAAATATTTGAACACATATCAATTAATCGAATCAATTTCAAACAAGTAATTAAAATAAGTAAAATCCCAGTGTTAAATAAATTATTTTGTACTGTCGGAGTTATCTCATAAAATTTATAAATATAATACTACTTTTGTCACTTTTTTCCTAATTGATCCAGTTAATTTTCGTATATGTATGGGTAATGAATTTTTATTAAAATTATATTACAACATTTTTGTGATATAATTTTACCAGAATTTTCTTAAAATAGTATTAAAACCCTTTCGTGTAAAAAAATCTATAAATTACGAAAGATTTTTCAGGTTTTTTTAAGCTTTAAAAGAAAAATTTTAATTTCGTGAAGGTTTCTACAAAACCTTGGTTGTGGATACTCTTCGTAGAAACCGAACAAATGAAGACGGTGGTAGCGATGGAATAATGTTATTAGTTATTTCGTAGTTTAAGCACAATGTAGCATAATTAACTTAAGTATTATCCTTTGGAAAGAAAAGCTCGGTGAATCATAAGATCTAATGACTTTGGTTGTAAAATGAAGAATGTGTTGTTGTTTCTAGTTTTTTGTTATCAATTAAACTTCGTTCAGAATGAATACAGACAGGAAAATAACGAAAGCAACGATAAACAAAGGTAACGTATAATCACGTATATCCATGATAGCAAGATGAAACTTGTTCAGTATTTCCTTTATTAAGGATGCGTCTTTATGGTCTCCATTTTAAATTCAACACCGCGAAAATTACAAATCAAGGATTTAACATACAAACGGTTAACATTTTCTGCTCGGAACCAGATCGCAGTTAAGATTATAGCTGAGAAAGTGAAATAATTATAATTTAATTGAAATATAAGATGAGATATCTTCTGTCGTGTCATTTCAACAGAGTTATTATCTGATAATTTGAGCCGAAATGGACAACATCAGTCTTGAAGGCGATACCAATACAACCGATTAGAGTTCTTTGGCCTCTGGCTTCAGCTCATGCTATATTTCCTAAGATAAATGAATGAGTAGTGTTTAACACCCGTTTTTACTACTGAGGCACCACAGGCGATGGACACTGATGATACATGAGATGAAATGATATATTGGGAAAGGATTTATTTTTTTAAGGTAGAAAAAAAGGCTCCAGGCCAAAGTTTAGGGTACCTCTCCGGCATTTGCCATTTATGAGGACTGAGGAAACCCTGGAAAAAAGCTTTCAGGGATGGCGGGATTCGAACCCAGACCTCCCGCTCACGAATCCTTGCCTTAACGACCTCGACCACCCATGGCGGTTTCCTGAGGTAAGGGGATTTAAGTACTTACTATAAACATGACAACATTAGTGGCTCATAAAGCTACAATTCTATTATGTGCAAACGTTTTATAAAGTTCTAAGAATAAAATTATGGAATATAATGAATAAAAGGGGCTATGCGAAACTAGGATTTGAAACGGTAGATTTCTACACCACGCATATCCCCAGGTAGTCACCTTAACTAGGTGAATATAAAATTATATGAATATTAAAGTAATATTAAAAAAATGATTAGCATAACACTTTATGTAAGAAGTTGAAAATTAGCTTCTTCTAGAATTATACTAGGCCGTCAGTTTGGCGAGCACCAAACTCTTTTAGGTGCAGAAAGAGCGCAAATAGGCCATAAATGCAGACACCCTCTTTCCTGCAAGAATCCCTGTGACCATGAAACCATTGCTAGGTACCGTTAGTTGTAACTCGCACAAAGCAACTTTGATTTTTCACCCTCAAGGAATGCTGTTACGCAAACTTCTGGTAAATAAGAAACGGAAAACCGATAAGGTATGTTTTTCGCGCAAATAGAAGCTATTACCCCACCTCTAGCCAGAGGAACCGCGAAAAATATACCAACCAGAAGATTGCGTAATACAAATTCATACACTACAGCCAATAGCAACGTAGCATAATATTTTAAAATAGTTGAACTAAAGTTAGAAAGCATTGTCACAAACCGACCAACCGTCAAGATATAAAACTTTCCGATTATGGCAGTTGGGGGCAGTTGAGTCGTGAGAGTTTCGAGGGCAGTGGAATCGTGTACAGTTGTGTGTGCAGCTTGCGAGCTGAGAATTGTGGCGGTAATCAAAGTTCCTTATTGCAACAGAACAATATTTAAAATTAACTTTAACCCTGAGTGTTGGACGGACGTTTAATAAAACTTTTTCCTACGACAAACTGATTGTTTTTCAAACTTGTCCACGGGACATAGGCATATTCAAATTTTCTTCTACCCTTGAATTAGTTTTTCTTACCTTCCAAAAATCGCCATTTTGATGTCTCATATAACCGGAGCAGACGGAGGCAAGGAGCAAGAGGAAGAGTAAGAAGATTTCTACAGCCAGCCGACCATCCTAAACCGACAACTTCTCATCTACTTCATCTCATCACCGCATAGGGCACATAACAAAATATAGTTACCACAGCATATGACGTCACAACGTGTCTACAACAACTAAATTTACCTCAGCATATGACGCCCAACTAAATAAAATTTCCTCCGCATAGGATGCCCAACGTCTCCACTCCTTAATTACCTCCGCAGATTCAAGTCCTACAGGATATATGCAAAATTACACACTTTACGTTGATATTGAAATAAATAACGCATTGAAGGAGCAGGAGAAGAGTGTTCGTTGCCCCCTTATTCAACATATACATTGACGGTGTTCTAACAGAATGACAAAATTGTTTAAATATTAATTTAATATAGGTACGCTTACATTGCAGACGATCAGGTAACACTTACCAAATCTGAGAATGATGTGCAATATTGCTGCAACTTAAAATTTAGAAATCTCATCAAATAAACTAAAGTAATGAACTTTGTTGGCAAATATCCTTAAAGATAAAAAATAATAAAGGTAAGATGATAGAACAAGTAAGTACTTGGGCTGTTACATTAGTTATGAGGAAGATGAAGATTTACAAAACAAATTAAAACAGATTTAGTTAAATGGTTTGAAAGAGAATCACAAATTAAGTTTATAAGACAATGGCATTGCGCGTCGAAATAGACTAGGAGATGAGAAATAGAGTCGACAGATATATGTGGCTGACCACACGAATAAATAAAATAATAATTTTTAATTTAGAAGATCACATTTATGAAAGGGCTCGGAACGATTGACAAAACAAGTTATGTGGTACAGATCAATGTAAAGCGTAATGTGCTGAAGATGCAGCAATAATCTTGTATGTTCGCCACGGAACTAAGTCCAGTTATTTTGAATTATTATTATTAATATAATTTAATTGTGTAATATTACAATGAACTGTAAGTGGTATATTTGAAATCTGTTCACTCTAAAGCTAGCAGAGAATAAAGCTGTGTTTTAATAAGATAGAATAATATTAAAAAAATTAAATTTATAACGTGTGTTTGTCTTTAAAAGGCACAAAAGTGCGATAACAAAATCTGTTTTGTCAATCACGGATAAACGTTTTCTTATCGAGCTTTCAAGTTTTGGAAACGGAACCGGACTCCAGTGGAGTTTGAAGCAACACATTGATGATAATGTCTTTGTGCTCTTCCAGATTTTTTAAAGTATCGAAGTAAAAACTAAACAGTCTGCAACAGGAGAGTATTCAATTGGGACTGGCGTTAAACTGCAAGAAATCCAAGGAGAAGTGTTGAACAGCAATTTAGATTTCGAAAGTAAGTGATGGGTCAATGGGCATTGCATTGAAACAATGACAGAACTTAAATACTTAGGCAGTCTAGTGACAAGAGATGATGGTGTCAATGTCGATCTTAAAAATCATATTAAAAAGGAATATGTTGCTTTTGTACAGCTATTTCCATTATGGAGGTCCTATGATATCTCTTTACAAAACAAACTTAAAATATTTCATAATAGTTTGAAAGCAGTCCTCTATTATGGTTGTGAAAATAAAAGGTAACATTAGAGATTACAAGGAGTCTGTAAGTTTTTATAAAGAGCTGCCTAAGAAGAGTTTTAAATATTTGGTGGCTAAACACAGTTTCAAACAGTTTCACAGGTTCAGAGAGTTATGGGGAAGGAAGAAAAATTTGATTTACAGATAAAGTGGAGCAAATGGAGATGGATTCGTCACACACTTCGCAAAGAAAGAACCCTTTAAGTGAAATCCCCAAGGTAATAGACAGGAAGACCCAAAGTTAGAGTTGAAGAACCCTAGAGGATGAAATACAGAACATCATGGTCCGAAAGAGCAATATCGCTCAAAATAGAAGACTGTGTCAAGTATTTGTTAAGTCTTTTACTCCAGTGGGACATATAGGATTTAAGTCAAATAATTCAAGTTATAGAGCTATGTAGCTATTAATAATACATTAAATTGAACTAGAATAATAAAATGTATTTGAAAAAAGATGACTAAGCCAGGTTTGGTTCTGAGCTGTAATATTTTAGCTTTCTAATTCAAAGCTTGTTGATAAAGATGCCCTACCGTTGCATTATTAAAGTTGGGTCATGCAAGGGATAGAGCTGCTAGCTTGATATCTAGAGAGTACCTGTTTGTTAGTCTGCGGGAGGTATTTCATTTCACCCTGACTATCATATACGAAAGTCTTTCCTCAACCCCACCTTGAAAGATAGTTCTTTTATAAGCTTAGTCTCATGGAGTTAAAGTTCTGATGTTCACTTCCTTTTCATAAATGTTTTTAATTTATTCTGATGATAAGAATTTCTCGTTCTGTAATACTGCAGCTACCGAGATCTGGCAGTAAAAGTTCTATATATTTTGTGATAAAATTAGCGTAAAGTAATAGCATCTAGGCCTGGTATTTTAAAGAATGAAGGGAAATAAAAAGTGTGTATGAATGAGATATTAAAAAATGTGTGCAAATACAGAAAGCAAATTAAAAAAAAACAACCTATTTTTAAAGACTGTGAAGGTCCTGATGTCTAGTGGTAACCATGTTTGTTTCGTAGACTCAAGGTCGCGGGTCAGGGTGTAAAAATCCTGAGTATGGCTTCCTTCGGGAAGGAAGTGAAGCCTTCGGTCCTGTGTCGTAGATTTACGACATGTAAAATAATCTCAAGCCTGAAAGAAGAGGTCTGTGAGCCAAATTTATCGGTCATTTCACGCCCTGCATTGATTGGGACGCTATTCCCTGAGATGTTAAAGAGTGTCCGTAAATAAACCAGTAAATAAATAAATTTAAAGATCGCATTAAGGTAAAGAAAAAATTTAATCTTCCAGAAAGCAAACTTTGCAATAATTTTATATTATTTCTATTAATATACAGGACTATTGTTTCTCAGCATGACACTAACACTATCGTTGAATGCAACGAAGATATGTCATTAGCGAAACGTAAGCGATTGCCCAAGAAAGTATTAAATAATAGATAACTACTGAAATTGTCGATCCCAATATTATCAGCGTTTTTGACAGCTGCAGATGAAATTATTATTTGCTGCATCGCTCTATTGAGAAATCACATAAAGTATCTCTTCGTAGTGTGAAATCCCACAAGAGATTTTTAAAATAAGTTTTTAATCTAAAAGCAATGTAATTCAAAGTCTACTCCTTTTATCATTTTATATTTTAAATCGATTATTACATGCCATCTCCCAAAATTTATTCCCTAACGCATATGTCATGAAATTATATGGCATTCTAATGTTAGGGAGTATTAAATCATCCTGAATTTAGTACAGAACGAATGGTATGATAATTATACAAGTTTCAATAAATTTTACTGAAAAAAGGGTTTGCCTCAAATGACAATTATATGGCATGTATATGTATGGTATGTACTATAGCATGTGTAACTATTTATCTTAATTCAACATGGCCGCCATCTATTTCAAATCTATGTGTACAATGCTAACAGGCAGCCTAAAAGTCGTTCAAAACATTTCGCTTGAAACTGATGAACACGATTCTCGAATACGATTCTTCAGATTCTGTAAATCTCTTAATTTGGACATGAAATCCAGAATATCTGCCTATTCGGCTGTTTGGAAATCATCGGTTGAGGCATTAATCACATTATATGCAAAATGAGATACTCTAATCTTTTTGAAAGCAAAAGGTTTTCACAAAGCTATTTGAACTTTCCGAGTAAACTCCTGTTGCATCTCTGCACATGTGAAACCGCGTAATTGAGCACTGACAATAGACACTCGTTCCTCGATAACTAGGCTGACCAAAAGACGACCCGCGGGCCGCATGCGGTCCCCAATCCATAAGTAACTGTGTGATCCAAAGAATACAAACTAATAAAAATTCCGTACCTTTCCTCTAAAATTAGGATTAACTTATTAAGTAATTAATAAGTGTTTATGAACTATACTTCTACGAGAGCAATACTGCAGTATAACAATTTTGCTTTTCTGCACTATATTATAGATTGCTATGATCAGTCTATATTTTTGTTATAATAATTCCAGAAACAAATAAAAATAAATAAAACATTTGAACATAGCTCAAATATCTACTTAATTCAAAACAAGGGGTTAAAATAAGTAAAAATCTTCTGTGTGTAGCGATACTGCAGTGGGAAAGCTTCAACAAACACCTACAACATGATTGTTCGAGCACATAATTGTTACTATAAGGTTCAGATTATTATGCCATTACTCATTAGAATTAACCGTAATAGACATGGATATTCTTTCCTTCAAAATAGGAAAGAAAATGTTTATAATTCGCCATAATTCTTACCAAAGAACTGCTTTCCCAATCTCTATGACTTTGGGTAAAAATTTCATTAATGTTTGGAAGCACCTATTTAGTAGAAATAGATTCTTCATGAAGTTCGTTAAGAATCGGTACAGAAGCTGCCTCACAAACTGTTTTCTTCTGAATATTTTACGTTTTGCATCAACAGGAATACGTAGACATTGTGGCCTTGTGAGTGCTGCCGATCGTCCTCATCTGTCGCATTAAATGACTACGCCTTCAGGCATGTTACTAATATTTCAAGTACTGCTGAAAATGGTTAATTAGTTTAGGATGCAACCCGCCATCTAATAGTAAATTAAATACACAACTGTCTATAAACAGCATTCTATATTGATAGTCTGAAATAAAAACAACGTTTTAGGACTTTGACTTTATAACACAATACTTCGACATTGATGACATTGATGCTATGTTGAAATAAGATAAACCAGAATTCAGGTATGTATGTGTATATATATATTCTACCTAAATATCATCCTACAGGCCCTGTAAATTTAATTATGGTACAAGATTGTTTCATGAAAATGGATCACTCTATCTGCAGAACAAAATACCTAAAATACAATCTTTTTTTTTTCTTTGCTCAAAAGCAAGATCAAGAGAGCTTTAAACAGCCACATATCTGCAGCCTCTATTGAATAGCCTTGAGTAAGACATCGAGGATCATATATTATTTGTCTCAAGAACTGTTAACTCGCCTATGGTGAAATTAAAAAAAAAAAAATAGTAATTTTATAATCAAAGGAAATTTCCGTATGAGTTATCTTCGCTTGTATTCAATTTTTTTCTATATCAACACCAGTTTCTGTCTTCAAGAATTTATTCACTTAATTATATAGGTATTGTAAATTTCAAAGCGAAGACATGCAGTAAGTTGTGTTTAATTCATCAAGTGTCAAAATATGGTAGTTAAAAATTTCAGCGTTTACTCGCTTAAGAATTGTATGGCATAAAGGGAGATGATGCTAGTTCTCAATACGTTTTCTCTCTCCGTGTTACCACCCTGACGAAAACTCGAAAAAGCAACCTACTACTTCACAAATAATGTAAAGTCACTGCAGGGCGTAGTACCAGACCTCTCAGCACCAACATATCCAGCAGATTGGTTCAATATTTTAATATACTTATATACAGGATGGTCAAAATGTAGAAATGCAATTCATTATACCCATTTTATTGTTTAATTTCGTAAGTGTTCAAAAGTGTCCTCCATTTGCTTGTTAACACTGTTCGAACCTGCCTAGAACATTCCAACGTAATATATAAATTACGGCCAGCTTCAATGTTATGAAATGCATCTGAGATGAGCTTTTTCAATTCTTCTATTGTGTAAGGTTTCTTCTCAAATATGTTATTCTTCAATACATCCCCCCCCCAAAAAAAAGAAGTGCTTAGGTGTCAGACCGGATGAATGCCACACATCTTCCTATTCAATAATGTAGGAAAGTGTTCTCAAGGTAGTTCATTACCAGCATAGCAAAATAACAAGGCGCCCCATCTTGCTGGAAGAGCTATTCGGGGAAGTCATCTCTGTTCGTGAGTTGTGGCAACATGTTTATATACTTGTTACAATCCACTTGTATCAAAGAAAACCGAACCTATGATACCGTTGGTGAATGTTGCACCCCACACAGGACGCCTGACTGATTCAGTTGAGATGTAATAGTCATTTGTAGATTTATATGTGCCCAGAACACACAATTATATCTGCTCACATGACCAAACAACTTGAAACCTGAGGCAATTATTTCCCGTCTGCAATGATCCTGAATAAATTGCCGTATTCAAATTAATTATAAATAACCAGAATGTTCATATGTACAAAATTCATAAGGGAAGTTTGGATTTTCAAGTAAGCCATATGCGTTTTAATTTAATCTAACAAAAGTTCACATTTTTTGACTTCTGCTCCCTTAAACTAAAAGTCCTTGAATTTTGATAGAAAGGGGGATGAGGATTAACAAGGTCGAAGTTTTTCCAGGCCCCAGCCATAAAAGTGAAGCAAAATGTACAACAAGAAGGAAGGAATCTTCAGAAATTCATTTGTTTGTAGATATTGTCCAGTTTATAAGTTTTAGGCAACCGTTCGAAAAAAAAAAAAAAACACTTTGCGTGATGAATTGCGTAGCATTAACGGGAAGTATCGTTTATTTATAAATATTTAGCTAAGTCAAAATACCGAAGGGTGGTGATTCAGCCTTAGAGAAAGTAGGTCAAAGGAAACTGTATTTTGAGAATAACACCCCCGCTTGGAATGACCGACGCTATTACGTCTGCTATGGCGCGAATATCTCAGCCAAAATATGGTATCGCGACACTAATGTCCGGTTTTAGCCAACGATACGGGCGAGAAATCCACCTCAACATTATACATTAAAATCAAAGATGCCAGATACATCATGTAAATGACCGACTATGATATCGGAAAGTCAAAGCTTAAAGAGAGATCGCAAACGTCGATCGGGCAGTTCACAGTTCCATCATCAAAGAGACAGTTAAGTAGTTCGCTAGTGAGTTAATGTGATTATTTCAATCGTTAGTTTGTCTGTCATAGTGGGAACATTAAGAGTAACATTAAGTGAAGTTATAAAAGTGTAAATTCTTGTTTGAAAGGAAATTGAACACAGTCGATGGCGGGTGTCCGTCCCAACGAAAAACAGTGTGCCAGATTCACTTTTTAGGAGTGTTTGGCGGGTGCGTAATATTCTTGCGAGAATACTTCAGAAGATCGCGTCAATATTGGCTTGTTTACCAGACTTATACATTGTCCGATCCACAGGGGGATTCAAAGACACCTCTCGAAAGTAAATTCCATCAGGTTTCTTGATGACAGTTAGTCCGTATGTATATATGTGTAAAGTTATTCCTTGGCCCTGAGAGGATTGACACGAATAAGACACTCTGAAACTTATAGACTTCTCCTTGAAGAGCGCAAATCCTTTTCCATTCCTTTCACCCGGCATTATTAAAAGACACTATCCAAGTCTCTATAGCCGACGTTGAGAAGAACAGCTTCTCAACACATTAACAGTTGAAGCAGGGAATTGCAGGAGCGAAGAAGCTTTAACCAGGATACAAAGCTTTACTGACTTCCGTAATGCCTGTATGCATCATTTCGAAACCAAGGACCGAAAGGGCTTCATCATCCATCCTGTTATTTATATTTACATAATCCACAACCATTTCAACATCAGCATAACATGTTAACCAACATCAGGTATCAGATAAATTCCCCCTTCATTAGATCACATGATTTTATTAAGAAAGTCTGGCTGGTAATCCATTTGATTACGCATAATTTCACAACATTGCAGTCGACAGTCTGTGACGTCCTCCAGAAGAGCATGTAGAAGTCTTGGATAGTAAGACTTCAATTTTAATTTACATAGCTCCTGAAACGCAAGACGCACGGACTTTTATTAACGAAAGTCAGGACGACTCTCATCTCATTCTCCTCTGTCAAAGATGTCTTAGGAGGTTCAAATTTCAGTGCGTTTTTCACAGAACACGTTACTGATACGGTAAATTGTCAGACGTGTTGGTGAGGGAGTGTCGATTTCTTCTTTCCACGCTGTGCGAACCCTTTCTGCATTTTCAGTTTTCCTGTGCTGCTTTTTAATCCATTTTATTTTTTCATTATTCAAATTCCCTGGCATGTTTTCTGTTAACTTCTCACCTAGATAGCATTTGCATTCTGTTAATTGAGTTTCCAAAGTAACCATTATACCAATTGTCAACCCCATAAAGCCAACATTCCCAATATCTATGAAGAAATATAATTCAATGTGTATTGCGTATCTATATTTGGACCACTTGGTATAAGATTTATTACGTTGAAGCAGAACGTGGTAGTTTTGATTAGGCAAAATCTGTTTGGTTGGAATTTCTGTTATCGAGGGTACTCATAAGCCATGCAAGAAGTCCGGATAGACCCCATGCAGTAATTTGTGGAAATTATATATTTTGCATGAACAGACGAGTGAGGTAATTGTAATAAAATATTGCTCGGAGCTTAAATCTATCCTTCAAGTTTGGGAGGGAAAAGACATTATGCAACAGTCTTGCGGGGATACACCGTCGGTTCTATATCATATCGGTATACCGTATACCCCCCTCCCAAATCGCTTCTTTTAAGGGAACAGACACCATAGAGTGCAACGGATCTGTGAGACTGTGTGCGTGTAAGACTATACATTTAACTAGCCGCACACTTAGATATTTCTGTATTCTTTCTTGTCGGTACTCACAATTGCAGATGCGGAGGTGTAACGCATGGTAAACAGCACTGCTATACTTTACTCAGGATGAGAAGTTGCTGACTTCTGCATCACACATAGATGTCTGTAGATGGGTTTGAAACTTCAGAGGTTTAATCTGGTAGTGAACACAACTGAAGTAGCATGCAGTAAATGATGTTGATCAAGAATTCCTAAGAAGCTCGCCGTGTGAAGATCATCTCAACAACTACAGATTATCTGTCATTTATCAACCTCTTAAACATACGAGGTGGTATCCAGAATATTCGGGATTGGTGCTGCCACCTGGTCAAAAACTTACTTTGAGATCAGTGACCACCGTCACCCTAGAAGTAGTTCCCTTCCACACGTATGCACCGGTCCCAGCGATTCTACCATTTTCCAAGTGCATCTTGGAAGTCATGTTCATTGAGGATATTTAGCACAGACAGAGTTTCTTCTTGAATTCTCTCAATTGTGTCGAACCGAAGTCCTTTCAACTTAATTTTCAATTTGGAGAACACAGCAAAGTCGCAGGGTGCCAAATCAGGCGAGTACGGTGGGTGGTGGACAACCGTCATGCTGTTTTTCGTCAAAAAAAAAAAACTCCTGGTGAGCAAGGAATTTTGAAAGGGTGCATTATCGTGATGCAACAGCCAGTTCCCTTGTCGCCAAAATTCGGACCGTCGTCTCCGCACATTTTCACGGAGCCGTCGCAAAACGTCACAGTAGTACATGGAATAAACTGCTTGATTTAGTGGGACGAATTCTTTGTACACAATCCCCTTGGCATCAAAGAAAACGAGGAACATGCTCTTGACTTTGCTCTTCACTTGTCTCTCTTTATTTTTTATCTTGGTGAGTTCGGGCTCTTCCACTGGGAGGATTTTGTCTCAGGATCATAAGCGTACATCCGACTCTCGTCGTCGGTGATGACCCTGAACAAGAAGGTTGGGTCATCGGATACGGCCTGACGAAGCTCCGTGCAAACTTCAACACGCTGCGCCTTCTGTTCAGCAGTCAGGATCCTTGGCACATATTTTGCGGCGACACGATGCATGCCCAATTCATCAGTTAAAATTCGTTGGCATATCCCATAACCAATTCACATTCTGAGCAAGGTCTTTAATGGTTCGACGTCGATCCTCACGAACTAGGCGTTGAACTTTGGCAACAATGTTAGGCGTTGTGCAGATGATGCCTACCCGTCTTCATTAGCTGTACGGCCGGCCCTGAACCGAGCATGCCGCTCAAACACACGTGTACGGCTCATGCTTTGTCCCTTGAATACTTGTTAAATCCTTGCGAGGGTCTCCGTAGCATTTTTCCCGACATTAACTCAGAATTTGATGCACACTCTCTGTTCTACTCTTGGATCCATCGTAAAATCGCCACACACTACACACAGAGTATCATGAAAAGTACTATAGAGTCTCAACACATCTACCCAGCTGCATGAAACTTTAAACACTCACTCATCAGATGTGCTAGTATTGCCACTTAAAGGTACAAAACTGTACTGCGACTACTGTCGAGATGGCAACACAGTCCCGAATATTGCGGATACCACCTCGTATTCTTTCAGTAGATGCTGGCAATTAATTTATCTAAACTGACTCCTTGCGCTTATTCAAATGCTCGAGGGCATGTATGGAGCTCATCCCATAGCATAATTAATCCAAGATCCTTACAATATTGACGAAGCAGCTAAATTTACTCATGAGACCGTCGTTGAGAAAGTATCATCAGATATGAAACCTTACTTTGGAAATGCATTCTTCAGGACTGTACCACACTTTACATCCTTGCCAAGCAAAGCTCGTGAAATATATCTTCCTTTAATCTAAGATATCTTATCCCTACAAGTAGATATGAAGAAATAATAATGTCTTGATTCCGAATTGACTTTGTCTTTTTAGCCAAATTCACCTTCCTCGAGGCACATGTCTCTTTTGTGTGATCATAGTCGTGTCCACTCACTGTGAAACATGTAATGCTCTATTGTGCCTCCTTGCATTATTTACAACACAGTAGCTTAGTACCTTACACTATTTACTTGGCAATAATTCTATAGTACTAAATAGGGTCCTAGAATTTGTGCATGTCTGCCCTTTACAGAGGATGTGTTTAAATTTGCCTATTTTATTGACGTGTCATTCTTGTAACGTTTCTAGTTTTATTATATATATATATCTTGCTTCTGCTTTAAATTTATGGGCGCTATGTTGGGATCCTTTACATTTAAAAAATACATCACATCTACAGATGTAGCCGAGTATAGAAACTATTCTGGAAACGGTAACGACTCTGAGACTATAAGGCACTGCTGACTCTTCAAGAGGCCAGGATCAAATGCTATCTGACTAAAATACGCGTTTAAATGTATTGAATGTTACCTAATAGAGAAGGCAAGTACACAGGTAGCAATCTCTCTAAAATCTCTGAGAGCACAGAAAGGAGGCTGATGGATTGATATCCGGAAGAATATGTTTCAAAGTGTACGGCCCTAAAAAGAAGACTTCAGAGCACGAAGGCCAGTCTCTTTTTGAGGGGGACCTGACCTTTTATTAACGAATGCCATTGATAGTCCAATAAATAATTTAACTTTGTGGTAAAGAATAATTCGACAGCGTTGTTTTCAAGGGTAACCTCGAAGCTCATCCTAGGAGCTTACTAAAGTTCAGTACGGAGATTTTCATAGGTCAGGACTGTGCCGCCGTGGAGAGAGCATGGACCTTCGTCTCAATGGCCTTGGATATTCGTAGCGAATCTCCACAAGCCGCACCGCCAAGGTTGGCCGAGGTCGTTGAGGCACGGACTCTTGGGCGGGAGGTCTGGGTTCGAGTACCGCCAGGACCGTCCTCCCTGAATAAGGTTTTTTCCAGCTTTTCCTCAGTCCTCATAGATGGCAAATGTTGAGGAGGTACCCTAAACTTAGGCCTGGAACGTTTCCTTCCTTAAAAATAAATTTTTTCTCAATATATCATTTCATCTCATGTATCATCAGTGTCCACCGCCTATGGTGCCTCTGTAGCAAAAACGGCGTTAAACACCATTCATTTCACAAGTCGTAACTAAGGCTATGGTGGTCTCCCAGCGCTCGTCTAGGAGGTCACGGACTTAATAATGCAGACGCAGTAGGAAAACTCGGTTATTTGGCATAAAATATAATCAGTAATATATAGAGAATAATAATTGTGGAGTCCATTGTCAAATCCAAGTGAAGATTCTGGTTAACTCAGCTGACAACACTGGTAATGGACAAGGCTTGAGCTGCGAGTGGGTTACCACGGTACACACATAAAGATTTATGAATTAACACATACAGATAATAAATCATAAACTGGCTATGCTTACGATATAAGGAAACTTTTCTGATAACTACTAATCTATCTTCAACCACAGAAATTAACCGCTATTGAATTACGATATATTAGATAAAGAGTAATATATTTTAACTTCTGTTGACGATAAAAGTACTCTTGATATCTTTCCTTCTGATATTCAACAGGAAAAAAGTACCAATATTTTCACATTAGTCTTGGAGACAGAATACAACGAATGACTTCTGAAGTTACCTTCAAAATCACCTTTCGGGCGAGGTAATTTTGTGGAGAAAGCACTCTCAGCTAATATGTCCCTATCACAAATATTAGCACTTGAGCCAGTAGGATTAGATTGGATTGAATTAGATTGTAAAGGACGGAGTTGGATATTTCAGTTAACGGCTCAACAACTGACCATTTGTACCTATGCGTCCAATTAGGGTACCTCTGGGAGGAAGGGATGAAGTGATGGAGATATTAGGCGACCGGGCTCCATAGAACATCGCAATGGAAAGTTCGTACTCAGAAAGGCCGTTTCCATAGCAAGTGCCGGGGCAGAAACCTTTCTACAGCGCAAGGCACTGTCACACCGCGCTAACCTGCCTCGCCTTGACACTTTCGATTCTGTAACAGAATCAATAAAATGAAAGATATAAAATGGAAAAGCGGAGAGTTTGTGCAAAGGAAACATATATTCTACCAAATTGCAAGGGAAATCACAAAAAATTTAAGACCAGCATCTTGGCCCCAAGGGATTTGAACTCGGAATCTCTTGAAAGCGCGTTCCAAGTGTTATTGCCTAAGCCACTCAGCTCAGCATGAGCCAATTAAGAGGAGAACCCAATGGGCAAACGTAGAAATATTTTACCATTTAGCTTTATCGGCTCATATGCGGATATGTACATTTTACTTTCTTTACAGATATACATTTATTTTAATTATTTTGACTTGCTGTTACTAAAAATACGGTAACATTTAACTTTGCTCTGAAATAATTTTAGTTGGTATGGAAAATAATTACCTGTACCTTGGCAAAACACGATATGCGTCACATTTATAGTTTGAATGCGCCTTGTTTCTGAACACATCAAAAAAGTACAACATTTTAATTAACTTTTTTCAAAGAATATGGAAATTAATATAGTGTGTATATGTGTTGGAATAAAATAATATATTATAAATGCCTGCATTGGATGAATTAATGAGTAATAAACTTAATTGGAAAACATACAGAATAATAGCATAGGAAAAATTATAAAGGAATAAACAAATATAGACAGCAAACCAAAATTGTTAATATAGGTATTATTATTTGCATTCTAATGTTTTGCGCTTTGCACATTATGTATTTCTGTTGGTTTTTTTTTTTTTTTTAATTTGTTTTGCATCTAAAGTGACGGTGGATTTTCCTGTCGGTTATCAGTTCTTTCTGGTGGCTCAAAAATATTGCTAAATTAAAATAATGTTGTTGAAATTTGCGTAGTGGGAATAAACATTAATTACTTATTACACTAAGTTTTAAAATGTTAAGCGTATAGTAGAGCACGAAAATAACGCTTTAATAAGCTGAAATGTAGAATATTAAAACATGAATTAAAAATTACCCATGTAAATATTGGGAAAGAGATTAGTTACTTAAACTATTTTGTTGGTTTAAGCTTTCAGAATGCTGCATTCGAGCTAATAGGCCTTGATCGACTTGATGAAAGCATAATTTTCGCCCGCCTCGCGTAACTCATGCCGAAGATTCAAACGAGATGCATCTTCCTATACAATTCATTTTTGTGTTCCACTTTGCCTCCCTTAAGTTTCGCTAAAATGTCATAGTAGTGTACAAAGGAAATGACACTCATCATCCTAGCGAAATTATTCTTGCAATTATTCTCGATTTTTATAGTAAACATCGTATGCTAAACACAGCTGGAATATCTATACCCGTCAGGGTTAATTTATTAATATAAACCAATACATTGAATTATCAAATAGCACTAACACTAAATTTAGATAAAATGAGGTATTGTCTTAGAAGAGGAAGTCGCCTTGGGGTTTTCAGAAAGTATCTCACTGTTTCGCTATGCGTTGCATAGCATCCGAAAAGAAAGATCATTGTTGCTGCGTGAACCAGTTACACACAGCAGCCTTGACATCTACACTCAAATCGATATGAATGCGCTTTTCGGATTGAATTTCAACTCGGTATGATCCCCGTTAGTATGATGCTTTTTATATGTATTGAAGCCTGTTTCAGATTTCTACAAAGTTTTCATGTTGGTAACCGACCTTGCTTTATTTTATGTCAGATATTCCGGATAACCTATTTAAACAACAAATTAATTATTATTGGTTCAAAATGTAAAGTTGGAAGAGTGATATAGATGCAGAAGATTAAATAAATAAAACGATACGCATGCGTATTTCATCAGTAAATGTGAAATGACGATTGACTTTGTGTGATGGAATTGGCTACTGTTAGCGCGCATAAACATATTCAGTTCTAATTCAGTACGCTTCCGTTTACATGCATTGAATTCATTCCATTCCCAGTTTTTAGTAGGATTGAACTGAACACTTAAATCCCCATTTTATGCACTTTTTCAATTAAGAAAGTGTATTCAAATCGATTTGAACCCGACATATAAACGTGTTAATCGTTGTGAAAGCGTTTACCCTTCAGAAATTTCTTGAGATATCCGACAAATGAAAGTGGCGAGGTGGTAGGTCAGAGCTGTATGGTCACTGTACGCAGGAGGAAGTTGTCACCAACTTTATCGTGTTAGAGACACAAACTTTTCGATTCAATTTTCTTAACAGGTCGTGTAAGGGCATTTGCTGACGTAAAGTCCGAATCCTTAACTGATGTCTTTGATACATATTTCTTGCCCCACTCAGCATTCATGCGGCGATGAAATTCTCTCGGTTGACATTCTTCTACTGCCAAAATTTGAATTACAGCACTTGAACCACTTTTGACGGGTTCGCAATCGCCGCCATGTTTGTTCAGCGCCCGCGCAGTCAAACGACGAAGCCAACTGCACATCCTTAATGAATATGATGATCTATATAGTTGCATATTTCTCTACTCCCTACCACCGCTGGTAAGTACGTGCAGCTGAGCGAAAAATTGAGACCGGGCGGGTTTTAGTTGATAACGACTCGTAAATATATTACAGTTTAAAATTAATTGTATCATAAATCATGTGCTATTTTCTTCAATAAATTTGAATAACATTTCAAAATAACTGAAATTATACCGATAATGTTAGCATAATTAAGTAAATCATGAATCGATGCTGACCAAATTCCTTTATTTTACTGATTTTATTAATTTTTCTTTAATTAAGAATTGTGGTGATACAACACTTAAAATTGCATTTCGTTTTCAAATATCAGCAACAGCAGCTAACTTTTTGCTTTTGCTAATTTCGACTTTAGAGACCAATTTTGAGTTAATCTGGCCAAACTGATGTTTTCACAACGCATATATCTGTACAAAACATTTGGTAGTTACTCCTATACACAAAATAAGAGGAGCTTTTTATACACTGAGGTACAAAAGTGTATCGCATACAAACGGTTAGTTAATTTCACAATAGGATATAAACATTGAATGTAGATGTATCGCGCCAGCGCGCAATAATGATGACAATTGTTTTCTATCTAAGCAGAGAGCAATTACAAAAGCAATCGTATAGGAGACTTCTTTTCATTGCGTCATTTCATACTGATATTTATGCATCTCGCTGTGCTCATTGTTCAGCTCATTGTCTCCCCCCTTTCCCGGCCTCTTTCTCTCTCACCCAATGCATGTCATAACCTTAAGAGCCTGCTTTACCTTCTGTTAAAGATTCAGAGTGTTTGATATGCTTTTGCACATTTGTGGTCGCATTGCTATTGCTAGTATTACACTTTTAAATGGTTTTATTTGCACAAAGGTTACTAATTCTGAAGCAAAATAATAATTATCACAAACTTATATGCTTTGGAGGAAAGGACTTAAGAAACCAGAGCACTACGCGCCTTTATCAGTAAGAATAATTCTTAACGCTATCATAGTTGATGGGTTTGGGTTTTGGTAAGTTAGCACTCGAACATGGTCTAACAGTGCGAGCTTTACACTTACTTTTACTTCTACTGAGTGTACCAGAGAAAAAAATAAAAAATCACGATATTTTAAAACGGAAAAATTCATTTCTAATAAATGTTATCTTGAAAATGGTCAATTGGGTTTACGAGATCTGTATGAAAAAATATAATTTAACAATAAGAGAGATTATACATTTAATACGAGTATTAGCATTCAAAAATATAATATTACAACCGAAATTCATAAATAGAACATCTTTATAAAATACATGATATTACAAGTTATAAATGGTATTAAAGTTACGGCAAAATAACAAATGAGAAACGGTTAAAAGTCTGGCACGATAACAATTGTATTATATGGAGAAAAATTCTCTAAAATAAATTAAATCTCTCTATTATGAGACAGTATTTATGAGTTGCCATCCTCATATTTAATTAGAGTAATTATAGAAGTAATTTTATGTTGCTTCGTTATAGCCATGAGTGTAATATCATTTTCCTGTACAAGAGGTGAACTATTGTGTTTAAAATGTTATTTTCTCGCAAGTATGCAGATATTTACACCAGCCATAAAATCTGACCTGGAAATTGATGTTACCTGTTGTAACAATATTTCTATAGAAGGCGCAAAAACATGGCAAACCGATGTTTTCTGGAAAAAATTCTTAAGCAGTGTCCGTGGAAAAGATGCTTATTGGTATTGTGTTAGAGAATTGTAAAGTAGGGTAGGCAAAATATAAACATATGGCAGGCAACTACAGGGATGAAAAGATAGACCGATAACCTCTTCAAGGGAAGAAGCTAGCGTTTTCAGTTGATATCTACATGTAAAAAGTCACGTAGGCATGTCTATTTAGTTTGCGATTTTGTGACCCACTGTCAGTTTTGCAAGAGTATTCGGCGGGGCAATATCAGTGGAAGGGCTTTCTCACTTCCGATCAGTTAGTGGAAAGCGGTAGTTAGTTTTGGAAGAGAATTAAGTGAACGAGCTTTATTAATTAGGTGAAAATAGTTTATGTACAATAGTGTATGAACAATAAATTGTGTCATCTTTCATAACGAAAAAATATTATTAATCTTCAAGACTACTTCCCCTATTGTCACGGACCTTAAAAATACCCAGCAGCAAGGTCTCAACAGCCTTGGCAAAACTATAAGACAGCGGTAACCATCGTCGGAGAGGAAGAAGGAATTATTTACCCCCTGAGATTACATACAACCAGTCAAATTATACATATATTTAATTAATACCTCTATTCTTAATCTAACACTACTACAATTATCGCTTAACATGATATTGAAAGTATTGGAAATTAATTGAATGCTGAACTATTATTATAATTATCTCATTTGCTGAAAATGCTTTTCATTTTATATGAATATACAATCTGTTGCACGTTTGCCAATAAAAACCAAAAATGACTGTAGGGTAACAAACTTAAGCCAGAGAGAAGATTATTTTAAAGATCTTGCTATTAATAGAATTATTACATCTTCTCAAATAATAAATTAACCTCACATTACTGATATATGTATTATGAACTTAATTGCTGAAAGTATCCCTTCTCAATAAACGCCTTTATTTAAACATTTAAGATCTAGGAGGTGGAGAAAAGGATCATCCAATTATCTGATAACCAATGCGGTGGTGGGGGACTGCATCGGCCGATAAGCCATCATTCAAGCTCTGCAGGGCTATACGAGTCAGAACGGTAGGAATTTACCGAAATGCTACGTTGGCCTTTAGGCTCAAATCAAACTGTTAGTGCCGTTTGAACAGAAAGATATAACGCGTGTATAATTCTATTTTGATTTGGTTTATTTACGGACCGTCTTTAACATCTCTGGTCATCAGCGTCCCACTCAAATCAGGACGTAAAACAGCCGACAAATTTTGCTCAAAGGCTTCTTTTTTCAGGCTTGAGGTTCTTTATCGTGCCGTAAATGTACAACACGGGACCCACGGCTTTACTTCCCTTCCGAAGGAAGCCATACTTAGGATTTTCACGCCCGAAAAATCCATCGGTCCGAACCCCCGATCTTGGGTTTAGAAGGCGAGTATGGTAACCACTACACCACCAGGACCTACAAAGTTGTTCGTGATTGCGCTTTCCATTTGTGCTTGTAAAATAATATTGCAATTGCGTAATTTCTAAATCAATATCCAATTAATTTTATTGTTATTATTATTATTATTATTATTATTATTATTATTATTATTATTATTATTATATGAAGACAATCTATGATCGAAAGGATAAAATATTTTTTTTAAGTTCTTAATAGAGTTTAGTGTTTATAGCAGTTAAAGTATCCGTGCATTTGCTTCTGTTACATTAAAAAGATGGTTTCATTTCATAACTTGTATAAGAGAATATGGTTCAGTTTTTAAGTATAATCCGTGAACATTGACTTAAAAGTCATACTTTTCCTACTTATTTTAATTTAATTCCACTAATGCATTAAAATTGGTTTCGAAGTAAAAATAAAACAAATTATACAGTAATATTGTGGTAAAAAGAGCAGTATATCTTTAGCTCTGTATTACTATAGAACCATATGATTGTATATGCGGTAACTATAAAATGCATTACAACTACTTCATTTCATGCTCAGTTAGTCATTACTAATGCTAAGAAATTTGTTGGTACAATTTGAAACATTACATAATCGCAAGGCAATGAACTGGCAAAAGAAATGTTCTCTTCACATTACAAGCGTATTAAAATGAACATACGATCATATTTTCTCAGGTATAAATGTAAGAAGAATTAATAATGAAAGCCATAGATCATATGCAATTATAAATCTCAGATAAGGAAATAATTGAACGCCCAAGGAATAAGTGAAGATAATGACGAAAAATGGCGAGGAACAGGATCTTATAGCCGCTTTGGTGTATGAAAACAATGGTGACTTTACTATAGCAGTTGATAATGGACAATATAAAACAATTTTACACTTTTTCGAGACTAAGGTAATGCTACAAAAGGATAAATTCTAGATCATGCTTTATTAAATATTCTAAAACAATAAAGAATCCTTTGTAAACAACGTTTAACTATTAATCCCGAGCCAGCGTACTATCTTCATACGAAACGGAGTGTAAGGGAAAAGTTTCCTATCTCCTGTTGTACACGTCTCATTGTAATCCCCTAATGCTGCCTTTCCCTCAGGTTCTAGTAATTACTTCAGCTCATCTACAGGAACAGCTAATGCATCCAATGAACAAAGTAAATCCCTCTGCGACGACGAGCTCTCTTCCTCAAAAGGATTGAGAGACATCCTTTTCAAGGATTTGCAATGACTCATCAGCGTCTTCAAACGTGATGGTTAAAGCTTGTTGTGATTCATGTCGGAGCTAAGAGCGTCTTAAAGTGACATCTTTGTTCTTAAAGATGAAATGAACGGTGTCAATCTTGGGATATACCTCAATAATAATGCACGAAATGCCTAGCTTATTTACCTTTCTAAAACAAGCATGGAAACAATCCACTGAAAATCAGCTATACACGAGTAAGCCAATTTGTGTGAAATTTATGATGAACCAAACGATATCTTAGCGGTTTCCTGGGAGTACAGCGTTTTCCATCAACTATTATATTTTTATCTTAGTGTATGACTTAAACTGGACAAGGAATCGTTCACATTTTCTGACTACTTCGCTTCTTGTAAATTTTCCCGCTTATGTGATGGATAACCAATAGTCTTTTCTTAGGTTTTAGGCGTTTTTCTCGTTTCGATATTGTCACCTTTTGTTTCTTTGTTGTTCTTAATACTATTAAGATTTCTCTTCTTGTAAGCTACTGCTAGAGAATTCAATCTAGCTAGAAGAGTCCCAAAGAGTGAGTTGCTATCCATAAAATAAATGCGTAAGGAAACAAATAACTCTTGTACATCATTTGACAAAAAAAAAAAAAAAAAAATCTTCCAAGTCCTACCCGTTATAGCAAGCTATTCACAAATATCCAGCAAAGCTGTATAGCCACTGCAGCAGTTATGTTATATGGCATGCACTAAAGACGCTGTGTGGTTCCGTTAGCTCTGTGGCAGAGTGTGAAGTGATGCCGGGGATAAGAATGCAGGTTCACTTCAGGGCGTGAAGCACTTTCTTTTGTCAATAAAACTTTGTAACACACACACATATAATAATAATAACAATAATAATAATAATATTATTATTATATTTCCTTCAGTATTTGTTCCATCTAAATGCAATATGAATGAATGAGTGTATTTATTCACATTAACATACATACTTATCGTAACTTTGCAACCTTCGCACGAGTCCACGGACCGACGTGCCTTAAATAATATACAAATTAGTACATTACTTAAATAAGTAAATACGTAATACCTTCGATGCTTAATATAGTCATAATAATAATAATAATAATAATAATAATAATAATAATAATAATAATAATAATAATGTCAATATTAGCTTCATATGCACATACAGAATACGAAACCCCTTGTGAGTGGAATAAGTGAACACAACATTTATATACCTTTTTTTAAAATTCAGTTTAGTTCCTCCCGCCCCTACCCCGGTTTTCAGCCTTTTCAGACCTAAGCTGTCTCATCTTCGACATGAATTTGACTACCTGCTCCTCATCCTTGCCCCCCAGCAGAGCCCAGCAGAGCCCTCTGATAGAGTCGGCAAAAGAAGGCGGCAGAAACGTTTTTATGAACAAGCTGCACACCCATTCCCTATGCCTGCACGAAGTACAAAAGATGGCTTATGGACCAAATTCAAGAAGCCTAGGGTGTTGTAGCCTTTCCATCACACTTTCTATCACACTACTGTAGAATTTTTATATCATCTATGCCCCGAAGATTAAGGCAGTGGTACATGCTGAGGGTTCATACACACGCTATTAATTTGTGTTTATTTCTGTGTGTATTCGCTTTAGAAGGTAAATGCTTCGGTTCATGTTTTTGTTTATTTATTTGCAAAGAATACGTTAGACGTTTTTGTGTGTGCATAAGTAATATCGTAAAACTCAAATTATAGATTAAAATATAATATGATATTAAGGCAACATGGTGTTCTGCATAAACACTTAAATGTCAATAATAATAAAAAATAGTTGTGCGGGATTTGAACCCAAGAACATAACGCGGTAGAGCAATGACTTCTAAACTCCTGTGCCACTGCTACTCTACCATAACGTTCTCTATTTAGATGCTTATGACTGTGACCATTACGTTTACAGGCAAAGCCTCCATTCAGTGTGCTAGTCACTGCATGCGCGAGGTTTTCCGATCGACACTTGAAATCTGGGATGACTTTATTTTTTCAAAGGGTTTACGTTCACTTATTTTGCAAACTCTTCATTATGCTACGCAATCGAAGTTTGTACATACTACTGGAAACCTGCTGACTTTCAGTCAATGCGCGATTCCCAGTAAGACGAGTTAAGGTTTCGCTGACGCAGTAAATTGAGCTTGCTCGGTCGTGTTTATCATGCTGTTTCAGTTGCATTTCTGTAGGAAGTGCGTGTTAGAGATTCTACTATGTATTTGTGCATTGTGGAGTATGCCGAGAGTGAGATATACGCTAGAACATTTATGATGACTATGTGCAAAAGGAAGCATACGGATTTTGTAGGAGAGAATTTAGTAGTGAATTTCCAGGTGTAATTTTCCATCGGGCAGTGCAATTTTCTGATTGGTGAACAAAACCCAAGACGTTTTCATTATAAATAAACCCAACGGGGTTTAACAGAGGAAAGGCGTTATGTTACTGACAAGTGGAACGAGCGGCTGTGCGAGGCAAACAGTTTGCCCCCTCCCTTACCACTGGAACCTCAACGTGTAATGTCACAAAGGTGTCTCGCTTCTTACTACTAACAAGCGATAAAATAGGAAATCCGGTTTATATTTGATTATATTGTAATTATATACCGTAATTTAGACATCTATGCCCCATCTATACATGCTGAGGGCCTATACACCCGATATTAATTTGTGTTTTCACTTTAGAAGATAAATGTTTCTGATGATGTATTTATTTAGTTGTTTGTACAGAATACGTTAGTTTGTGATTATGTTTTTGTATGTGTATAGGTAATGCCGTGAAGCTCAAATGTTCGAACAAGTGCATTGACAACATTAAATTCAACTCTTACACATTGTAAATTTCTGATTTTTACCCAATGTTTTAAACATATAATTTGGATTTCTGAGATCACTATATGCTGTAAAGGGGTGATGTTCCACAAAATGTGGGAACAATGATTAGATTTTGTAGGATTAGCAAAACTAATGGAAATTATAAATTGTATTAGGGATAATCACATAGACAAAGAAATCAAAAGAAGAATTTCCTCGGCATGAGAGCATTCTGGCCAATGAAATCCATACTTTGAGCCGAAAACAGAGGTTAGACGCGCTGAATCGTTGCATAATCCCAATACTATTAAATGGATGCCAAACTTGGAGTCTAACAAAAGCTCAAAAGAACATTATTAAAATCTGCTAAAGAAAAATAAAGCGGAAAATACTAGCGACATCCCTCATGGATAAAATATCATCTGTGGAATTAAGAAAGATGTCGGGACTAAACGATGAGGCTCAACGTGCAAACAGCCTGAAGTGGAAATGGGACGGACATGTAGCAAGGCTACCAAGCAACAGATGGGGACATACAACTATCACGTGGGATCCACGTATCGGTAGGAGAGGAAGAGGGGGACCGAGAGCGAGGTGGGCGAACTCCTTCAGGAAAGCAGTCGGGCCACACTGGACCAGCGTAGCACGCATTCGCAGTACCTGGAAGAGCCTAGGAACAGAGCTGCAGAAAAAAGAGAATCGCCCAAGACAACGGTGAAAGTGATACCAAAACTAAATAGATTCATCACTTGAACTTTCTAGTTAAATTGTGTTAAACTTGTAAAATAAGAAACATTATAAGCCTAGCAAACTCATAGGAACAATAGCTCATATGGATTAGCTCACCATATGAGAAAACAATGAGTCCCCGCTTGCGGAAGCCGGGACACAAGTGGCTTAATCCATTAAGGATAATAGTTCGCTCTCCACACCACTTTCTGTTATCTACCATGATAAGTGATAACCTAGGACGTGCATGAAATATCTGCAAGTCTTTGTGCTGCCATGTCCTCGGGTTCCCTATGAAAACTGACGTTTCTTTGTTTTTGTATTCTTTTGTTTTTCTGTTAATGATATGTGCCTTAAGTTTATATTTCATTTTCAATTTAGTTGTCTGTGAAGGAAGAAATCTTAGGAAGGCCTCAAGCAAAATGATTTTTTTTTTTTTAACGGACGCTCATTAACACTTGAGGTCATCAGCGTCCCATTCAATTCAGGGCGTGAAACGGCTGGTAAATTGTGCTCCGAGGCCTCTTCTTTCAGGCTTGAGGTTCTTTATCGTGCCGTAAATCTACGGGACCCATGGCTTTACTTTCCTTCTGAAGGAAGCCATTTCTTAGGAGTTTTATGCCCGGAAAAAAAAAACCCATTGACTCGGCCGGAATTGAACATGAGGCATGGTTATCACTAGACCATCAGGACCGACTCAACAAAGTGAGAAAAACATTAAGTAATTCCGTTAGTTAATAGCGTACAATGCTAATATCGCTTAGATTATAACAACTCCACAATTTTGGTTATTTTCTGATCCTTACTTGCCATACATAAACAACCTTATCCCTGTCATATACTTTAAATCTCATGAAGATTAAATTGTATGTTCCGTGGTCGCAGTGATGTGTGAAGTCTTGGTTGGAAAGCAAATGCACACTGAGTGTAGCAGGCGCCTTCGTCGTAAACCGTAAAGGCAAACAAGCGAAGCATTTGTCATTTCCTGCTGGGAAAGTTATGACGTAGTGTTCGAGTGCAGGAACAAGATCACTGCTGGTGTCCCCTTCCCCTGTGTAAGCAACAACAGTGGTATTAGACGAGCTTAGTTTCGCTACATGAAGCTTTCTGAATTAGCTTATAAATGCCCAAGGTTATCACGGATTCTAAGCTAAATGATTATGTTGTGCGTTCTTTGTTTAAACAGATGATGTGGCAGAAGCAGTTTGTACCCGTCAAAAGTAGCAAGGAATTTCTTCAAGACTCGGGTTGTTAGGCCAATTAATTTATACTATCTTAAATATCCGGTCATCCAATTATCTAATGACCACGATGGAGGACAGCACTGTCCGATAAGTCATAGCTCTCGGCCAGCCGGGCAACATTATTGTCATTCCTATGACCTGAGATGTTAAAGAGCGTCCATAAATAAAACAAAAACAAAAAAACAATATTGTTGGGACGGGGCGACACAAGAGTGGGTGGTAGAAATATGCTGGTAAATTCTAATGCACTTAAAAAATTATGTAGTTATGCAAGGAGATGCTGAAACTACCTACCTTCACTTTCACATATTTTTGGAAGCTGCTTATAAATTACTATATTTTTTTCAATTCTTAATATTTGTCAATGAAAGCAGAATAGTGTCAATTTGGGGTAAATACAGTAAAACATTTAAAATAATTATTGAAGGCAGCAATATTGTACAATTTATACATTTAAATACTTAGGGTACACTACGTGCAATATAAATTACCTGAAACATACAGAAACACAGGAGAAGCTCAATTATATGAAATTATAATAATATTTCTACAAAATATATAAAAGGGGAAAAATTGTTTATGAATAAAAAGTATAAAACCAACCCACAAGCAAACGAAATGGCATTTTAAAACATAGAGAAAAGTATAGAAAAAGATTCTTAAAAGAAGTATAGATATCCCTTAAGGATTAAAAATATTTTTCATAAAATAAAGGAAAATGGAAACAAATGCGATATCCCACCTTCAAAGAATGAAATAACAGCACTGGTAAAACCTAAACAGAATGAACATAGATGCTACTGATGAAAATACTTAAAGCATGAAGAATGATAAAAATGTAGAGATTTGCGTTTTGAAAGCGTCGGCCTTAGCTGTAATTGTAAGGTAAGTCTTCTAAAAGATTGTATTCTACAGAGCGATCCAATAAACTATGAACCACTTGGGGCGTTTTGCTTATAGGCGAAAGCGGCTCGATGCCGTCTGCGCATATCACAGAATGGCGCTGATACAACCATTCAACCGTTTCTTTAACAATTAAAAAGGTTTCACTTGCCAACTTTATGAGAGAAGATGCTGAAATTGGCCACTGTTTTTATCCATACACTTTTGGCACCTTTTTTAAAAAAAATACCCATCTCTCGCTTTTGTTCACTTTGAGCAATGTTGCCTGCTTCCTGGCGGATATTTTGTTTCAATTCTTCCAGGATATGTGAGTTTGTCTTATATTCAATATTTTTAATTTACCCCCAAATAAAAGTAGCGTATGCTTAAGATGGAGGACCGAAGGGGCTAATTAATTACTAATTAACCATATGTGACATCTCTGTCCCTCCCTACCTCCTTGTGACGTTTGTCTCTGGGGTAAATTGAAAAAATATGTACTAGAACAAACCCACAAAGCCTGGAAGAACTGAATAAAATATCTGCTAGGAAATAACAAGGATAGTAGCAGTAGATATTTTTGTAAAGGAGTTCAAAATGTATGAACAACGACGGTATGACATTAATAAGATCTAAGAAAAGCCTATTGTGTAGTATATGACTTCATAAGCCATTAGATCTTGAGTTTACTTTAGTGCTATTTTGTTTCAAATGTATGTTCTGCTCGGGTTTTCCCATGATTTGTAATTGTTTAAAAGGTATATCAAACTTGTTATGTATGCCGTTTTAGCACCTACTTCCATAAAACCGCCACGAGTGGCCGAGGTCGTTAAGGCGCGGACTCCTGAGCGGGAGTTCTGGGGTTCGAGTTCCGCCAGGACCGTCCTCCCTGACTGAGGTTTTTCCCAGGTTTTGCTCAGTCCTCATGAGTGTCAAATGCCGGGGAGGTGCCATAAACTTAGGCCTGGGACGTATCCTTCCTTAAAAATCCTTTCCAAATATATCATTTCATCTCGTGTATCATCAGTGTCCTCCGCCTGTGGTGACTCTGAGGTAAAAACTTTAAAAAAAAACTTCCAAACTCATCAAGTTGGTAAGTAAAACATTTTAAAACAGTTTATAAAACACAAATTGTATGGTAGTTTTGGCGCCACTCTACAATATCCATAGACGGCAAAGAGCCCCGCTCTCGCTTATTAATAAAACACCGCATATTGGTTCATACTTATTTGGTTCGTTTTGTACATGATGAATAAATAGGTAAATTGTACAGCCCTTACTATAAAATTAAGTCCTTTTCTCATCACATTATTCTCTGGTTTTACCTAAAGTATATTTTTCGAGCGCAAGTTATTAACTTCAATATTATCATTTATGTTACAACAAATACCATGATTGGCAATGCTATTGGACAAGGGAAGAAAATGATTCGATACAGCCTTCAGTATATCTCGGCTTCATTAGCATAGGCTATGAGTTTACTTTAATACTGTTTTATTTCACGTGTGTGTTACTAAAGCTATTAAAGAATTGAAATTTATAAACATTTTCTTTCTTATTCCAATTAATGCACACTATATTAAGTAATATATTATATACGGTACTTATTTAAACAGACTAGATCAGAGAAAAGATCTGCGTTGTTACATACTTTATAAAATGTTCCGGAACATCTAGCGTCCAAATCTTTATAATAGTTTACAAGCACAGCAGAGGTCTCAGCTATGTCTAGCATATTTGGACAGAATGTAAACTTCCCCAGGGCATCTGAGATCAGAGCAGAGCCGCTCATTGTTTTCCCACTTCCTAAGGCAGCACCTCTGCATACAAATAGGACTCTCTAAACTATACCACGATAAATTTATCAGGAACCTTATTCATATTGTGCAGAGTGTTCCCTGTTGAACGTAGCATACGCGCTGTTTTTGTAGATGGGGTAAAATGGAATTGAGTTCCGGAAGGAAGTGGAAGCAAATGGAAGAAATTGGTTTTTGGAGTGCAAAAAAGAGAGAACGCGGAGGGATCTCAGTTTGAAAGGGGTCTTATCTATCAGCCTTTTGTCGCTGGAGGTATCTCCGGTAGCCCATTCAATAGCCGACCCAGGTTCTGCTGCACATCTGGATTTCATCTTAGAATCAGATGTCGCTGCAGTCCGATTTATTTCACATCCGAAGCTTCAATCTCATATTTGTTTTGCTTTGTACGTGTTTTATGCTCCAGCTCTTATACAAATTAAAACATGATATCGTTAATTGTGGTAATAAATTGCACATGAGAAATAACATAGGTAATATATTTATTAAAATGAATTGTAAAACCAAATTTAAATATTAATACAGAGCATTTTATGCGGTAAATAAAGGTACATTATAATAATTAGGCAAATATATATACTGCTAGTTATTCTTTCAAAATTAAATATTTATTCTAAATTAATATTAGTACTTAAATACATATTTTACAACTCAGAACAAAGTAACGCCGCATTTGTGCGTGTTTAACCCCGATCTATGTTTGCCTTTTCCTCTCTAAAAGCATGCCTATAAATATTAGTTTTTATTTAAACTGTTGACCACTCACTTGTTTGCTTCGACATTTTATTTCCGTGCATGATGGATTGATAGACAAATATTTAATTCAACGCCATTGGCAACATGGACAATGCAACATTTGAGATAAGGAAACTGAAATTCTCAGTGGAAACCTATCCATATGTCTCTTTGTCCCCTGTGAATGAATGAATGTATTTATTCAATTAACATACACGATATATACTTTGCGACTTTGACACGGGTCTACACGGGTACGTGTCCTTCATAATACACAAAAAGTACATTAATTAAATAACTAAATAAGCCATACCTCAATTGCTTAACGTTGTTAACATAATAATAATAATAATAATAATAATAATAATAATAATAATAATATAGTATTATTACTATTATTATTATTTGTGGTACACCTGAAAAACGAAATTTAAACAGTTCTCTAGTCGTTCTGTAATGCCCTTCATAAAATTCGACTTGCTGAATAATTCGTTTAGTTTACGCAGTCTGTATATGACGAAATTTTTAACTTTCACATGTTCAAAGTGTATGGGAAGAACATATAAAAGAACTATCGCCTACTTTCTTGCATTTACATGCTTTCATTATACATTCCGTTTCTTCATAACTACCAAGAACATTAAGCAAATTCGATTTATACTCTTGAGAACTGATTGATTATTGAGTATTGATTTATTTATGGACGCTCTTAAACATCTCAGGTCATCAGCGTCCCATTTAATTCAGGGCGTGAAACGGCCGACAAATTTAGCTCAGAGACCTCTTCTTTCAGTCTTGAGGTTCTTTTTCCTGCCGTAAATGCATGACACGGGACCCACGGCTTTACTTCCCTTCCCATATTCAGGATTTTTACGCCCGAAAAAAATCCATCTGTCCTAGCCGGGTTCAAAACCGCGATCTTGGGTTTAGGAGGCAAGTATGGTAACCACTACACCACCAGGACGGACTTGAGAACTGAGAACAATTTATATGTTGTTTATTGATTTTCTAAATATGCAATATACGATTAGCCACATTCTTTTAAAAAGTGTAAAATAGTCTGTAAATGTGATTTAGCGTTATATAAACCACTAAATAAATGAACAAAACATTCCTTTTGTAGCAGATTTTAAAACCATGAATGCCAATCTGGAAAGTATTGTGCATAGGGTATAGGGTATATTTTTTCTTTGATTTTTTAAATGTTGTTTTGATTGCATTTCTCACAACGCCTGTAGATTAGCTTGAATACTGTAGGTGTAAGTCTGTAGTTAAGAATGGAATGAAATGAAACAATAAATGATGAGGCAAATGAGCTCGGAGTTCTTGGTGTCTTAAAGCTTTTAATTCATCTTCTCGGGGTAAGGAAAACTCCGAAAATACCTTAAACATACACCTTGACTTCACCGGAAACCTAACCCAAGATCTGCGGATTAGTAGTAGCAAAGGCTATCACAGACCATGGTGGATTACGGGATATTCTCAAAGGCCAGCTAATGCTTGTTCGGTGACTGTATTTGGAAAAGCATAACTCTCTATATAATGTCAAGTAAAACCCGAGATAAGTGTTCCAGTTTTCTCCAAACATTACACCGCCACGGGTGGCCGAGGTCGTTAAGGCACGGATTCGTCAGCGGGAGGTCTGGGTTCGAATACCGCCAGGACCGTCCTCCCAGACTGAGGTTTTTTCCATGTTTTCCCCAGTCCTCATAAATGGCAAATGCGTGGGAGGTACCCTAAACTTAGGCCTGGGACAATTCCTTCCTTAAAAATAAATCCTTTCTCAATATATCATTTCATCTCACGTAATATCATTGTCCATCGCCTGTGGTGCCTCTGTATCAAAAACGGGCATTAAACACTATTCATTCCAAACATTACATTATATTGAACTGTCATAAACGTCATTGACGAGGAAAATTACCTTGTAATCCAACTATTTGTTTCTTGTTAGTGTAGTAAGCTTTTTATTAGCCTTGTTTGCAACAAAGCCCAGATTCCCGAAAATTACTTCTAAAATAACGATGTAATTCCCTGTAATTTAAAATGACACTTTTTCGAAGGGACTTACAACTGAACGGCTCGCATTATGCGAATAATGTTGTGGGTTGTAACGAGAACTGGAAGTGTTTTTGCTTATTTTACTTTCGGTTTCTAAACTCCCCAACCTCTTCTTCCTCTCTTCTGTGTTGATGCTGTTCTTCCAATTTATTATATAAGCAATATCTTAATGTGTCACTCTCTCACCCGTTTCATCATTCGTCTTTCTTCAGGCTGTGCGTGCATGCATCGTTCCTCCACATAAATGAAGTGAATCAGTTATTGTAACTGTTTCAGGCAAATAGCTGCCGATGCATTTGGCTTATTAAATTTGTCTTTTAGGTGTTTCTTATACTTGTTTGTGCTCTTTCCCTTACTGAGTTAAAGCAGCATATTTATTTAAATAAAGAAAAATAATATTAAAAAGTGCATATTCACTAGAATTCTCTCACCGCTACAAGGACTCGTGAGCGGGAGGTTTGGGGTTGGAATCCCTCCAGGGCCGTCCTCCCTGACAGGATTTTCCAGGTTTTTCTCAGTCTTTATAAATGGCAAATGCCGGGGAGGTACCCTAAACTTATACTTGGAACGTTTTCTTCCTTAAAAATCCTTTCCCAATATATCATTTCATGTCATATATCACCAGTGCCATGGTGGTGTAGTGGTAACCATACTTGCCTCCTAAACCCAAGATCGTGGGTTCAATCCCGGCCAGGATCGATGGATTTTTTCAGGCGTAAAAAATCATAAGTATGGCTTCCTTCGGAAGGGAAGTAAAGCAGTAGGTCCCATGTCGTACATTTACGCACGACAAAGAACCTCAAGCCTTAAAGAACAGGCCTCTGAGCAAAATTTATCGGTCGTTTCAGGCCCAGAAGTGAATAAGACGCTGATAACGTGAGATGTTACAGTGTCCATAAATACACCAAATCAACAAACAGTGTCCACCGCTTGTGGTGCCTCAGTGTAAACACGATCGTTAAACGCTATTACAAAAATGAAACTCTTGGAGGTAGGTTTTATGAGAAATGGTTCTTAGGTTTTCCATAGGTAAATATTTGTTTTGCTTCTGCCTCTCTGAAATTCATTGATATTTTTACCTCACAGTCTAGTCTAGTGAAAACTCAGAATGTTAACTGCACATTAAAAATAAAATAATGTGATATTTGTTCAAACAAAATAAGTTACTGGTAGACCACCAAAGCATACAGGTGTATCTTGACTGCGTACCGCCCCTAAGTCAATAAGAACAACTATCGTATAGGAAACAATGTTCGAAAACGCTTATTGTTTTGTTAGTCTTGTGTGTACTGATCCGTCTAGGTTACAGTAATTGTAAATGTTTCATTATTTCATCTTTATTTAATGCATATTTATTTTTTCCACTGGTATACATTATAGCAAGTTAAAATATATTCCACCCCTTCATTGCAAACATCGCCACAATATCAACTATTAAACTTGTTCCAAAAATCCTGCGAGTTCCTAACAGCAACACATGCAATTGTTATCCTTGCTTTAAGACATTCTTCCGATTCGATTACTGAGGGAGCTAGAGAGAAAGAAAAAAATCGATTAGCCAGATGACATGTGCTGGTAAGCATGAAATGCAACCTACTCTTAGCATCTTTGTTGTTACAGCAATCTTTCTAAAATAAAATGCCACAGTTTGCTAATAAGTAATAGATAAGGTATCTATGAAAGAGAACACTTCCGAATGTGGTATTAAATTTGTTAATATTGATCACCTCTACTACCCCTAAATAACTTGTTATATAGTCATGAATATATTCTGTATAAGCAATTATATATATAAAGATTGTTCAAATGAGCTGTGTTTCAAAACGAACGTTAACATGCCTTGTTAACGAGGGTTACATTTTAAGTTGTTACAAACGATCATTAGGTGGCACTATTGAGATATGTAATTTCTATTTTCTAAACAATTGACATTTGTTATTATGAAAAAAGTTGCAGCTTAGAAACTGACCTGTAGTTTGTTTAAAGAGAGTGTTTAAACAAAACAATTCTGAGAAAAACTGAAATTTCACATAAAGGCTTCGTTGGAGGATTTTTTTAAGATTTTATTAAAGGCTTAACATAACAGAATATACTCGCTTCGTTCAATTTTTGGTAATGAAATAGCATCATTAAAGACTGATTAAAATTGATTTACAGAATTTCATCGTGGTCGTGCGTCTGTCAGTGATAACCTTCGTGAAGGTGAACCAAAATCGGTTATCATTCCAAAAAACATAGATGTTGTGCGCAACATTATTGAAAAATATCGGCATGTTACTATAATGATATAGAGGCGTCCTTAAGCATATAGGAGACTGCTGCATTCAATTTTGCATAAACTTTAACTCCCGATGATTTCCGCATAATTTGACCGAAGCAAAAAATAAACAAGTAAATAAAACCACAACTCGCTAATTGGTGCAATAAAATGTCAAAAAAATTTCACCGAGGGATTACAGAATCCGTATACAACATTACACACGACTGTTGCTTCAATTGTTTCTGCTCTACTCATCAGACACCTGACTAAGACTGGTCATACTTATAGCAGATACCGAGTCATGCCATGCTGCCACCTTTTGGCTCCCCATCAACTATTTGCAGTGTTGCCAGCGCTGTGTAAGTTTCTTTTGAACCACTCTTATACAAATATTTAAAGCAAATATTTAATGCAGAGATCTAACAGTAACCTTATCTCATTTCTATTTATACTAGCTAAGCATATTTATATATACATATTTGTTCTCAAAATTCCGGTTTACTTTTTTTATTCTGGAACCTATCAATTAAATAGAAAACACGATCGCTGATCAAAATTAGATGACATTTCTACAAAATTATATATACGTTTAATTTAAGCCTAAAATTTGTTTCCTTTTCAATGAAACTGTTAACAGTGTTAACATAGGTAATTAAGATATGAGCTGTTAAATATCCAAGAATCATTTACCAAACAATTTATCTTTTCAGTTAATGATTTACCATTAGCAATAAAAAATATAGCTGCCACTGTTTCCTTTGTCGATGACACCAGTGTAATGGTTTCTAGCAAAAACATTAATCGTCTAATATCAAAGCCGAATTATGTACTCAAATGCTTGTATGGTTGATTTAAAACTAACAATATAATTTATAACATATAACTCTTCAGATCCCAGTTAACATGTAGGAAACAATAATGAACTATTAGAACAGCACGCGGGTGTCAAGTTTCTAAATATCCAAATGAAGTAAGTAAAAACATATGAATTATTTTTTGCAACTGTGATCTGCTATCTATGATGTCAGATAACTGTCTCATTTCAACTCCAAATGTACACTAAAATAGTTTTTATGTCTATTTCTATTCAATTATGAAATATGAATAATATTTTGGTGTAATTTTATTAATAGTAGACAGTTTTTATACTGCAAAAGAAGGCAACAAAACTTCATGTAACAGCCTATTTTAAAAAGTTAATATTTTGACCTCTTCATACTTACCTTCAATTTTGAATCAATATTTTAAAATCGAAGAAAATTTTATGAAAATGAGCAACTTTGTAATATTAATACCACGAGAACATTCTTATTGAAGAACTTATAATTGAAAAATATTTTTCTTCTATAACACATTAACTATATTTTGAAAAATATATTTAAGATTCTCTGACGAGGCACTACATATGTTTTACAGATATAACAATTTTCACACACGGGAGCACTTTACGGTTAATTTCTCACATTAAAATATGACAAAACATTTCATGTAATACAACATGTATAACATATATGTAATTAATTATACAGTGCAATGTATGAAATTTTAAACTATTTACACTAAGTACTTAATGAAAGATTTGACATATTTTATGTTGAAAGTACTTCTTTCTGTACCAAATCCTGAGAACATTAACTACCAACATAACGGATAAATGTGTGAAGCTCTTTCTGTACTTTATTCGTGTTATAAAATCAATTATGTATAGACAGAAAATTATTATTATTATTATTATTATTATTATTATTATTATTATTATTATTATTATTATTATTATTATAAACTTAACCTGCCCTAATGTTGATATTTTATAATAATTTGCTCAAGACAGAACACGTGATTTGGATTTTTCTTCAAAAAATAAGAGTATTTATAGTCAGAGCATAATATAATGGAAGTATTTGTACACAAATAATGAGCTAGAATACATGCACTGCTTTATTTAAGATAAAATGTGAATTGGTTAAAATTTCCGGAGGCAGGGTTTTATCCCACAACACTGGAGGTTTGGCTGATGGTGTTATATGCTTTGCGTGACATTCCAATTAGTCATTAGGGACACTTGTGTGTTAATTTTGGTAACAAATTCGAGCAAAGTATAATGAGGCAACCACACAATTTTCCTTCCCACTTTACCAGACTTCGGACTAGCAATCAAATTTCATGTTTATTCGATTTGTATGATTAAAAATTGTATATATAGTTATAGTACAATAGTACAATAATAAAATTGTCAAGTTTTAATAATTACTATTATTATTGTGTTAGAAATTATATTTAGTGAACGGCTTATTCATACAAAACATTTTGTGTACGAACTGGATTCTTGTGTTTATTCCCTACCCTTATTCTGAAGTGTATTGTTAATGCACTTCTCTCTAATTTACCGCTATTTCTTTTCTTAGCCGGTTGGTAGGTTCCATTCGTTATTAGTTGTGTTTCATTTTCGAATTATTTTAGAAGAGTTATTTTAAATATATCGAGGTGTGGTGTGTAAAATCTGGCATTGAAGAGGCTGTGAAAAGATTCATTGGCATTAGTAACGACCTGCCCAAATAGCGGGGGTAAGGGTTGAATCTTTACTAATGTAACTGTCGAAGTAGTTGCAAAACACATCTATTGCATCCTCGGGTTTGTCTCCGCCCATTGACGAATATAAATTCTTCATTTTGAACAGATTTTTTATTTAAACCACTTAAAAATACAACATAACTAGCAAGAACTTCTGTGATACATTTTATGACTTTATGTTATGTTGACAGAAATCACTATGACTCTAGCATGAGACTCTGGGAAACCACAAACTGATTTCTGTTTTCACGACACATCAACGTTTTCTTTACAAATGTCTCTGTCACACATTTCATGGATGTGCTTGTTTACATATTAATTCATTTCATTACCATAAACAGTTTTAGCAACATACGTCTTATTTGTATACCGGAGCCTAATATCACCATTTTGATAGACATGACGCTTTTCTAAACTTGAAACCATCTTTGATGAATAACGATTTGTTATGAGTTGTATGACTAACTGGGGGATGACAGTGTAAACCTGTTCACACAGCCTCGCGCAAACTTACAGAGAACGTATTTCAGGTAGTAATCCTGAGCGGCAGCGGCAAAAGTAGAATCATGCAGCAATGGACAGTGTACAGCTTTGTAACAAGCATGTTAGTTAATCACACGAAAAAAAATGTGAAAATGTAATGTAGCAATGTACCACGTAAAGGAAATTAAAATTATATGGGGAAAGGTATGCGCTTTTAGCAGTATAAAATTTGCATGCATTCCGCAAGCAATTATTTCTTTTTGCTGCTTTCTGCGCTGCCGCTCGGAATTGTTCGGAAGCTACCGTCTAAAATGCGTCCTCCGTTTAAGGATACGTTTGCCAGACCACACAAATAATTGAAGTTTGTGACACAAAACGTCACAGATTTTGCTGCCAACCTAAATTTTTGTGTAATAATTCACCAAAAACGCATCTGTTTCGAATAAAGTTGAAATAATGCAAAAACAAATCTCAACAAAAACTTTGGTGCGAAGAATTCCAAATATTCATGGTTCGTTAAATAGAAACCAAAGGAAAATACGTTGGAAAGAAACTGAACTAAAAACTGAATTACTTCTGAATGGGGCGTAGCAGCAATGTAATTTTGAAGGACGAAGAATGTACCGGGTGAAATCAATTTATAAACAAAAATAAAAGAAAATGCTAACACATGTGCAATTAAATATTAGAAACAGAGTAGTATTGAAAGGGCCTTCAGTAAAATGAATGAAATGAAATGCTTTAGCAGTGCACACTGTAAGAAAATATCGCGAACAGGATAGACTACGAAGCGTGTGACGTCCGAACTTTATATGAAGCATACAAAACAAAAATGTTTTATAAGCAAATATTTTGAGTTGTACGTATATGAAATGTTGAACAATTACATTACAACAATGTAAGAATTAGCAAGGAATGGACCCAAGTTCTGACTTTTGCTACAAAACGTTTGGAACTAGTATCTCCATAAAGGCACAATTAAAGAGCAGACCGCTACAAGATCTCGGGCTGTATGTGGGTGAGCACGAGATATCGAACATAAAAGGCAGCCTTAGACTTGTCTCCATTCCTGCTGCGAGTTATACTACCAACAAATTGGACCAGCTCCAGCTAAAAGTTCCATTGTCCCTATTTAGTGTATGTATAACTGTTCTGCCTGAAGCGCCCTGCTTTATTGTTACGTAAAAACAATAGAGAGGCAACCCAGCATAAAGTATTAGAAGCAATTCAAATTGGCAACATGCAGCTACACGAACATTACAACCTTTATAGTGCTTGCTCCAGTTTCGCTAGCGCTCTTTTGTGTGCAGTAAGCTTGAAGAGAAAACTTCCTGTGTCGTAAGAAAATGCATTTCTTCGGAAGTCACTGTTGCTAAGATAACTTACGTAGTATGGCTTCAAAACAAAACACTACTCCTAAAATAAATATAAATGCTTTAAGTCAATGGAAAGTTGTAGCTAAAATAACGCAAAAGGAAAACATTAGCTCGCCTTAAATAAGGAACATTACTAACTTTCTCAGAAAGAATCATATGAATAACTTGAAAAGCAACATAGAAGCGATTAAAAGAACAGTTTTCTGTTTTACAGCACTCATACAATCTCTTATAATATTATTACATTTAACCCTATTTAATTCTGAACAAAAAACTTTTGATATTTGGAACTATAATTAAAATTAAATAACAGTCGCAAATACAAAACAAAAGATGCAAGATAGAAGTCTCCTAGAGACATTTTAGAATAATAAGACATTAAATACATTTATAGCAATTTAAGAATTAAAATTGGGGAAGGGGGAGCGGAAACCAGAACAACCTAGAGAAGTCACCGCTGCATTGTTCTGTAATTACTGTACTATAATACTATTGCATTATAATAGATATTTTTTTTTTTTTGTCGGTCCTGGTGGTGTAGTGGTTACCATACTTGCCTCCTATACCCAAAACGCGGGTTCGAACCCGGCCAGGACCGATGGATTTTTTCGGGCGTAAAAATCCTAAGTATGGCTTCCTTCGGAAGGGAAGTAAAGCCGTGGGTCCCGTGTCGTACATTTGCGGCACGAAAAAGAACCTCAAGCCTGAAAGAGAGGCCTCTGAGCAAAATTTGTCGGCCGTTTCACGCCCTGAGTTGAATGGGACGCTGATGACCTGAGCTGTTAAAGAGCGTCCTTAAATAAATCAATCCATCATCATAGATATTTTTTCTAAATCCCCCTATTTTTAATTTAAATGTTGAATTTATTTTCTATTAAAATTAAATGAAATGAAGAAATTAATATATGTATAAAAACTTAACAGCATGTAAAAATTTCATACTCTATAGCATCTGAGAAAATTGGTCATTTATGTTAAAATTAAAATGATTAAATTTTGCGCTTTAAATTTTTTGAAAAGCTGCACTATAGCAGCAACCTACAATTCCAAAAATCTGAATAGTTTTGAAAACATTTTTCGCAATGAGATTTTTACTTTTGTTCACTTTTAAATTGCATATAATACTAAACACAACTATTCGGTACTGATAGAAAATAAATATGGTATTTTCTTAATTAACATACACGATTTCAGAACAAAGATATAGCTCATCGCAAAATGTGTTATTTGCTCTCATCCTAATATAATAGTGACAGAATTGTAAGAATGTCGAGCACAAATAAAATGAAAGGGAATGGCTGGCATATTTCTAAGGTAATGGATCTAAATAATTATACATTTCTATGGTTAACCTTAAAATCTGGTAAAATATTTTTAACTCCATTGCTTTAATTAAACGCGAAAGCTATGTTGATGTTTGCCGGTCATTAAAGGCACACTAAACATGTCTTAAATTGTGTATAATTCATTGTTTTCAAACCAAAGTACATTTTCTCTTGGTGGTTTAATTAGAATCTACCGTTGAAACAAATTCAAGACCAGCGGTTGAAAATATCAAAGTATATGCATGCGAAAATAAATTAATGTCTTAACACTGTGATTTTCCTTTCTCAAAGCGATTACTGCTGTTACCCTTAGTCAAGCTAGTATTCATAACCACGTTCTCTAGAGTTCAAAGATTTCGAACATACCAACAGTGTTGAGACAAGACTATAAAACAACTGTTACCACTTGTTAAAAATTTCGAATGAAATCCCCGTTTATCGTAAAACTTTATGTCCGCAATAAATTTGAATTGCGGAGCTGTGACTTTTTTTAATTGGTGTTTAACGCTCGTTTTTACTACTGAGGCACCACAGGCGGTGGACACTGATGGTACATGAGATGAAATGTAGGGAAAAGATTTTTTAAGGAGGGAAACGCTCCATGCCTAAGTTTAGGGTATCTCCCCGGCATTGGTCATTTATGAGGACTGAGGAAAACCTGGAAAAAACCTCAGTCAGGGAGGATGGTCCCGGTGGGATTCGAATCTCGTACCTTCCGTTCAGAAGTTCGCATCTTAACGACCTCAGCCACCTGTGGCGGTAAAGAGCAAAATTAAAGTGAAAACATAATATCTGAACTTCTTCTCGTGTTGATAACATCCCAAATGGTATTGTTAAAAAGTGTACCTATTTTATAGCCTCACTTCTTGTTGGCATATGCTTTTCCAAGCAACTCAAAACTGCAATAATAAACCGTTTTTTTTTAAAAGCGATGTTCAATGACCATCTATAATGAATAGGCCACTCCTTTTAAACAACTGTTATAATGGGCAAATGTTAGACACAGTTAATTCCACCATGATCAACAGATCAAAATGAAGTTCTAAACACATCCGATCGAATTGAAAACAAAACATTTTTCTGGTATTGATGACATCCCAGGTGGTATTTTTAAAAGGTATGTTCATTTTTTAGCCTCGCCTCTTGTTGAGATATGCATCAATTCGTTTAACCAAGCTGTTTTTCCTGAAGAGCTCAAAATGGCAATAGTCAAACCCCCTTTTAATAAGGGCGATAATAAACCTAAATAACTTCAAAATTATTATTAAATGTTTTGACAAGTAACAGAAAAAGTGTTTTACAAAAGATTGGTTAACTACATTGAAATGAAACTCGTTTTATCAGAAACTCAGCATGGATTTTGGAAGAGCAGATCTCTCTTCACTTTTGTAAATAATATCAGGGTGTCTGGATAAAAAGAAGCATGTATCTGAAAACAGACATGTTCTTAAATTTATACAACCTTATTTTCTGAATAGAAGAATTGGTGGAAATTACACATATGATCGTAGGAAATTCAGAGTATTATAGAAAGCATAAAAAATTAAGTACCCCCAGAGGATCGGTTTTTGATCCGAGTTTATTTTTATTATTTGTATGCAGATGACACAAACGTACTTAGAGAGGTAACGCCTTATGAAGGTTTAAAAGAACAAGTTGACATAAACTTAATAAAATTGCTAATTGGTTTTATGGCAATAAGTTATCAGTTAGTATTGATAAAACTGAAACTTTCGTCTTTATTCTTCGAACAACACTAAGATACTACTTTCAATTTTATAATAATATCATTGAAAATGTCACTGATACCAAATTTTTTGGCATCTGGTTACAAAATATCTTATAATTGTACCAAAAGTTCATTTGTTTTTAGGAAAATTGAATACATTGTGATACAACTTCAGGCAATTAATGAATGGTGATACTTAAATGCGTTTATTTTGTTTGTATGCACTGAGTTTTAAGAGATGGTATTGTACTTATGGAGTAATTCTCCACCCTGTAGAAAGTTATTCATAACGCAAAAAAGAACAGAGAGAATTATTAATAAAAATAACCAAAGATGTTCTTGCAGACTTATGCAAATCTCACCTATAAATTGTATTTACATATATCAGTCACTCATTTTTTTTTAAATGAAGCATTGCTTGGAACAATAACCTCATTTCCATCAATAGTGAAATGTATAGCCACAATACCACACACAATGAAAACCTGTATAAGAATAAAACCAATACAAGAAAATTCCCAAATAGTGTGGTATACGTGGAAATTATGCTTTTCAATAAATTAACGCACTCAATAAAATCTGCAAAAAAGTCTAAAATCATTTAAATCAACAACATAGAATCGTTTGCTTTATCACGGTTTTATACATAATACCAAACAAGAATACATCAGTATATGTCAAATTAATTACTTTGTAAACGGCTTTTTATGTTTGCCAGATCGCTTTAAATAAAAAACTGTTGCAATTTGTAATTTCTAATAATAATAATAATAATAATAGTATTTGTAGTAAAAGTGTTCTTACTATCGTACATACATATTGTTATTTTTAATTGTGTCCTGTGCTTATAATTTTTCTATGTTTTGTTAGATTGCTTAGGTATCATAGCTAATAATGAATCTGTAATTTTGGTATTATTTGTTTCCAATATTGTTAGTACAGTAATGAAATTTGTAATTATGAAGTTGTGTTTCAATTTTATATTAACATTTGAATGTTAATCGTGTTTTATAACTTCATTTACATAAACTATTGATATATCCTACATTATACATTGAAATGATTTTAGGGATGAATAAAACATGCATACATACGTTTACTAATTATCAATAACAAAGAGTAAACTAATTTCGTTTATACAGCAAGTGGGATATTTTCAGCTATGATGCTCTCTACACCATTTACAGTGGATGTGTGGTTCCAGTTTTAATGTATCATTCTACAGAATGTTATATGGACAAATACTGAAACTATATTCACATATCTTAATGGGGCGTTTCTTGTTGCTGTTTGTGAAGAGAGAAAACTGTACATTTTATAATTTCTTGTACCATGCAAGAAAATGTGATAATGTAGGGGAAGATAGGGGAAAATACAGAGACTGTGGTCTTCGGAATGAGTAAAAAACAAATAATAATAATAATAATAATAATAATAATAATAATGGAAATATTACATTCAATGTGCAGAAACATCGAAATACCCGAGTAACAGACTTCAGAAAAAATATTTCTAAAAGACAGCAATGTGACATCTATGTCCGTGTTTACAAACAACTGCTGAATAGGCCCATCAAGAGCACGCAATAACTGAAGAGCACAATTAATTCAGCAGTTAACGCAGCCCAAAAGAAAAAAGATTACGTTCGATCCCTTCCCTTCAGAATGCAGAAACCGCCAAGAGTGGCCGAGTCGTTAAGGCGCAAACTCATGAGCGGAGGGTTTGGAGTTCGAATCCCGGTAGGATCGTCCTCCCTGACTGAGGTTTTTTCCAGGTTTTCCTCAGTCCTCATAAACGGCAAATGCCGCGGAGATATCCTAAACTTAAGCCTGGAACGTTTCCTTCCTTAAAAAATCTTTTTCCAATATTTCATTTCATTTCAGTGTCAATGTCCACTATCTGCGTTATTCAGTAGTAAAAACGGGCGTTAAATACCTTTAAAAAATCCCATCACTGTTGACAGGCGTATCGCAGCTCTGTTTGTAAACACGTAAATACTATATCCCAATACTAACTTTTAGCAATACTTTTTCCAAAATCTTATGCGTAGAAAATAAAACACATAGCATCTTAAAGACATGATCACAAAATTATTCGCGACTAGTAGCTTTCCTGCCGGGAACATTCATGGAAGTTTTATCGGGTGATCAGTCACGTAAATGTAGAATATATCTCCAAGCCTTCGAGACATGTTCTACATTTAGAGAGCCAAAATGCTCTCGGGGCTCAAGGATGATGATAACTATGTTGGTTCTCGAAAGTTCGGAGACATATCCTACACTCGCCTGACTTATCATCCCAGATGTTTCTACAAATATTAAAAGAAACTATCTCAAGTCGAGTATATTTGGATGTGCATTAACAAGTTGTTGAAACCAATGACATTTAATCCGGTGATTTTTGTGGAGAGACGAGCTTGCTCGACATTCAGAAATGTTCCCATAGTTTCTAGTTTTTTTCACCAAATATTAAAAGTAATCTTTTGCTGGTAGTTTCACAACTTCAAAATATGCATTAAAAATTGTTTGGTTCTCCTTTCGACATGCAATTTTAAGTGCACGTGAACAGCAAACACCCCATTCCATTATGTATACTTCATTCTGTATTACACAAAAACATGTTAAAGATTCCGCAACAACAGCACAAGCAGATACCTCACATCATAACCAAGAAAAGATAATAGGTAATTGGCTTTCACGATAATGGGTGACGCAGGGCTAGAGAGTAGCATCATAACTCCTGTTCTTCCTTATCTATGTTTCTTATACACCGCGGTACCCTTTTGCAAAAGTTCACTGAGTTGTGACAATTTGTTGAAAGTGATAAGAGAAAATCAAGGGCGGAGAGCGAACGAAATGCTTAATGGAAAAGAAACAGGACCTCTTATGTGGAAATAATCATCAACTATAGAAATAAGAAGTTTTAATCTTTAATAATGGGATAACAGAACACGAGGAAAATATTATAGGATATAAATTAACCATAGATAGGTGTTTAATTGAGCAAAATAATTTAATAGTAAACTTTTTAGATATTGCCTATCACAAGAACAGGACAGAGTACCTTCAACAGTTAATTAAAGATTCTTAATCTTACATAAAGACAAATTCTACCACTTATTTATAAATATACGAAAATTTGGGAAAAGATTCTTAATCTTACATAAAGACAAATTCTACCACTTATTTATAAATATACGAAAATTTGGGAATACTTTTAAGTATTTTTGAATGATGAGTCTCAATTTGTGAGTCACAGGCTAAGAAAGGACGAGCGTTCATTTCGTAATAGGCAAGAATGCAGCAATAAAGAACAAAGCGTAGCAGACATGAATAGCGAGTAGAAACTGTATTTACAGCAGTCAGAATGCAAAACGACAAGTCTTGTACTGGTAGTAAATAGTTGATGAAAAGAATCGATCTCCTAGTAGGAGGAGGAGGAAGAGCGTATTTATTACTATAATACAATATAAAACAACTTCAACAGGAGTATAGGTCCAACGTATGCAGTAATTTTATAATACACTAGGCCCGCTTGATTGATTTAGTAGGATGTTGCATTAGATATTCACAATAACAATACAACAATAGAATACAACAACAGAATACAAAATACAACAATACAACAAAATACCAGAAGAATAGAATAAAAATACCAGAAGAATATTTTTTAAAAATATTAAATATATGTAAACAAATCCCATTATGGAGGCACACAGCCGGATTCAGTCCCAACCCCCTCCCCGGTTATTAGCCTTTTCAGACCTGAGCTCTCTCACTTTCATCAGAAATTTACTTAATGTCTTCTCCCCTTCTTTTCCTGCCAGCAAACCCAGCATGACCATCTACCTCTGTTAGATCCTGTAAAGGAGTGCGGTAGATACTTTTCCCTCCATTCTTCCATACCTTTACATTCTGTCAGACTATGTGTCAAAGATTCCCCCTTCTCACAGACAGGACAAATTCTCCGCCATATTCGTCAGTGATCTTAATCATCCGCCATTTCCCTAGTCTGAGCCCTACGAGCCCCTAACTAGTAAGTCAAGTTCCTGTTTTAATGTACTCCATCCCTCATTCCGATTTTGGTCCCAATTGTACTTCCGGCGAAATCATTTCCATTGCACAATTGTCTGCTACCTATCCATTTCCCTCAAGCGATTCCTAAACCTCCTCTAAGCGCTCTATTATTCAGACCCGCCATCCAAATGGAGTTCACCCTTATTGTTTCTAGTCCATTTTAATTTGGAAGCTCATGTCTTGTTCCCTTCATGATAGCACAATGCTCTAATTAAAGTTTGGTTTCCATGAATCATTCACAGTCAGTACTTCACTACTTTGATTGTACACTAAATGGTCTCGCTGTTGGCCCCGAATTCCCTCTTAATTCCGCAGTTAACTGTGCCTCTCCCTAGCCCCAAAGTTCCTTTTAGAAAACATGGTTTGGCTGAATCAGGTTCACAAAATTCTGCCTCATAAGTCATTGTAGATCTTATTGGTGTCCCATAGTGGTTTCTAGTACACCTACAGGCATGTCTGGGATTCTGCTATGTGACCGGAGAGTTTCTGCTGTTTTCACTGCAGCTTTATGCTTTGTCAGATCAATATGCTTCGCTCACTCTCCCTTCATGGTAAAAGTAATGCCCAAGTGTACGAAAGACAACGTTTTCTAGTATCTGACCACTTTTGCTCTTGGTCAGTCCTGGCGCAAGTTTATTTCCGGTTAGTGTAGTTACAGGTGAAAGATGACTGTGCTTCAAGTAAGTTTCGTGTTTAGTTTATATTTTGATGGTCTCTGTTCATATGGTTGCAAGATAAATTGATTACTTGTAAAAGAACTCTCGATTGTCAAATTTAGAGTGCGAATGAACTTCTGTTACCATCTGATGTGCAAACTTGCTTTATCATTTGAGCAAATATTTTCTCTGGAAACCACAAATTCACTCTATACCTTATAATAGTCGACATGGTTTTTGTAACATTTAAGTTATTTGAATGCATACCAAAAGTCTACAAGCAAATAGATAAATATAATTAATTGAAAAATATATAATTATGTTATTCTTAAGTGAAGACGGTTAATACTTTTAGGGGCGCCAGCTATTGAAACTTAATAAAATACTGTTATTATTAATGTATATATATATACGAACTTTGTGTTTGCTAAATTTAATTTCTGTACAGTCTCAATAAATTAAGTTGTTCAAATAATATTTCTCATTGTTCCCACATATTTAAATTTATAAAAGAATTATTGAAAGTTATCTAATATTTGTATATTAAAGCTTCTATGACATGGAATGAATGCACTTACACTTTTACTAACATGGATGAATGTGCACTTTACCAAACAATAAAAGTGAAATTACAGGATGTCCCAGGATTAAGTTTTAGTGTTTTAATAGAGGAGTATAGGAGAGCAACAATTTTACCAAATTTGAACAAAATTGAAGATGTTATATTTTAGGAAAAATATTTGAAGTGTTTCAAATAAAAATATATATTATCACAATATGGGAACACTGATACGTTTTACTACTTTATCAAACAAACAGCATTTTATGTAATTTAAAAGTATATATATATATATATATATATATATATATATATATATACAATCCCTTTACCTTAAGTAAAAATACAAATATTTAAAAAGAATAGTACCGCTATACAAAATTTTTGCACTTAGAGTACTCGACTTTTACTGAAAATGAGAAATCCAAATAAATTGAGATGTTATTACTCAATAATGAGCAAAACATGCTCACCAAATGTTTAAAAAAAATCTCAGATGGTGAAGATCAATTTGTGTCTTAAATGTGTATAATGGAATGACACTGAAGAGGTTTTCTTTCAAGTAGGCTATGAGAAGGGCCATTTTCGTTATAACATCCTTCAACTCTTCCTATCACGTCTTAAGTGAGATAGGTCATGATTAGAAATCTGATGTAGAAACTACGTTGGAATAGCAGATACTTTAGGAACTTGCAGCTGAAATTAGTAAAGTGCATTTGTTAATGCCCCATTACGTTTTATGAGGTTGAGAGGACATCCAAATTTTGAAATGAGATATAACCTTGCGATTGAAAATATCCAAAAAATAAGAGGCAAATGTATCCCAGCTATTAAGTATAGTTAAATAATAAAAATGTCTTCATGCAACCTTTTGATACATTAGCGTTGCAGATTCCAAATGAATAGACTGTTAAATGTTGGCACTTCAGCTAGATATGCAACATTATATGTCTGTGTACTTTTTATTATAACAGTTTATTCAGTACTCAAGTTAATTAAAAAAACTTTCATACTTAGAAAATGCAGTTATTTTACACTCAAATAATAAAATATTTCCTTGCGTAAAAATCTCAGGCACAGTTTCTTCGAGAGGGACTTTAAGCCTTGGGTGACTTTAAGCCATGTAATAGATCTGTTAAGAATCCCAAACCTGTAAAAAGAGGTCCATGGATATAATTACCGGTCATTTTACATTCAATTAATATCTTAGCATCGCACTATGACGGGATGGGCTGAGCTTTCTATTCTCCTGACGTAAATGGATGCTACACAAGTATAACTAATTTCGAAAAGTCCACATGGTTCGTCAAGATCCGGAACAGGCAGACATACTCCTTATAAGTTATGATACAAAGGCATACTATAGAAAATACAGGCACAGTATGAATTTCACTGTACTGAAACAAATTTTATATTTATGTCCTTAACTAACAATTATATATTGTCAATTTTGTAGTTTATGGTACTTATAGGCCAGCTATTTCATAAAGACTTGCACGTAGTTTTCTGAGATATAGCTAATAATATATAGCAGCAGAAAATATATTGAATACAGAACCAATAAAGGAATATTAAATATAATGCAAAAGAAGAAAATTCAGATAAAATATATAATTTTCTAAATCGGAGCACTGTCACTGTTGAAGTCAAAATATGGTTATTAACAAAATTATTATCAAATGAACGGTTTGACACATTCAGTAGGCATAACTTAAGAGTAATAAGAAGTTAATACAAAAATTGAATGCCCAAACCCTTTGCTATGATATGTAATTTGTGCCAAATGATACGAATATGGGGAGAATGGAAGAAGAAGAGATTACTGCGAAGGGTTTGGGATCCTACGTGGGAGAAGAAAACCGCAAAGATCTGAACGCAGGTCTCAAGAGATATTAGGAAAAGGGGAGAGTAGAGAATTAAAGAAAAAAGTTTCACATGTTGGTACAAATTGCAAAGCTTGATGATGCATTAAAATAAGTACATCTAGTATATAAAGGCTTCATTCCTCTACCAGCTCATGCCTCATAAGAGCGCACATCTACTAAAAATTAATCTTTGAATCGTGTAATAAAATATGAGACATAAAATACTTGAGTGTCTTGAAGTCCAGGGGGCTGTGATGGTCGAAAGCCCGACACAGACAACGAGATCTTGTAGAGAAATTGATACAAATGACTGATAAATTGTTAATAATAATCAGCACTGAGAAAACTCTTTAATATGAGACAAAGGGTGTGGGGGATATATTGGTTCTTAGTAGCCAAATATGTCTATTTGACTACTTTATAACAATAGATTAGTAAATACCTCAATAAATACTACATCATATAGCAAATAATTCATTTATTAATTCTTTTCAGAGCAATAATTCTTATTTAGATTTCTGCTAACTTGGTTTGTTTCCTCTTTCTTTTGGGATAGATGATCCGCTGGCGGATATCGTTACCTCAGGACGAGGGTAGAGGTCAGATTGGGGTTGTTGTTGTCGGATTGTTAAGTCCCGTACAAATTAATGGTGGTGAACGCCTTCTGACAGGTTTTTAGCATTCCTTTCGAACATTTCGAACATAGCTCTTCAAACTCAGGTTCACCCAATAAGTTAATTTATAACCCGTTGCACATATCGCAGCCAATAGTCCAAAGCCTTGAGTGTACATTCTTCTGGAACACCAGCTTGATCAGCAAAAATTCAAAGTGATTACTTCTATTAGGAATTACTTTCTGAACATATCTTCTGAGTGCTTTTCCACAAAAGTATGGTCTAATACATTACAAGTGAATGTACGTACATGTAACTTGTGGCTATTAGTAAAATTCTGTTCCACAAAGGTTTTTGCTACGTTTGTACTTTACAACTTTATACTTACAAGTGTACAAGTGATTTTCGTTGTCGAAGTATTAGTCTGGCACTAGTAATTTGTATAAATTTCTCTACAAGTGTAGAAATACGAGTATTGGAAATTTCAAATACTAGTGCAACTTTAATATATTTTAATAATCCTAGGAGTCAGTTGATCTAAATATGCAAGGTGTTGGCGAAAATGATAATAATGAGAGTAGAAATTTGCATAAGGAATGAACAATTCAGTATTCGTGTAGAATGAAAAATGTATATTAATTGCAATTAATGGACGCCTTATGATTGATAATTGGCGTTTCCTGTTTCAAATGTATGTTTCAGACCAACATCTTAGTTGGTATTTTTATGGCTTTTGCTACAAGCGAAAATAATTACTTATCATTCTTCGTTCTCTCTTAAAATCCCCCTTAAAACAAATTTCCCAATTTTTGCTTATAATGAGAACGCTATTGCCATACAATATAAATAATCAAATGGACTAATAAAATGAATGACCAGATCAATCGGGAAAGCTCAATTCTCTGCTATTGCCTCCTCTTGACGACTGAAATTGATGCTGCTAACTATAGATGTATGCAGCCGTCGTCCCAAAGTGGACTATTACGCTTGAATATTGACCAGTGCATTATAAAGTATTCAAGTTAGCGTTATATTTAAGAAAAAATATATAACTCTTATAGTAGGAATGACAATAATCCGTTCTGTACATTATAAAATTCAAATTTATTACTAAGGAGTGGCCATAAACTAATTCAATGCATGGTTGTTGAGTTGAGTATTGTTTAACACCCGTTTTTACTACTGAGGCACCACAGGCAGTGGACACTGAGGATACATGAAAGGAAATTGTAAATAGGGAAAGGATGTTTTTAAAGGAAGCGTGCCAGGTCTAAGTTTAAGGTACCTTCCCAGCATTTGTCATTTATGAGAACTGAGGAAAACCTGGAAAAAAATCTCATTCAGGGAGAACGGTCCTGGTGGGATTCGAATCCCAGACCTCCGTTCACTGGTCCGAGCCTTAACTAACTCGGCCACCGTGGGGGTGTAAAGGTATGGTGACGCGTGGCAAAAAACTAATTCAAGTTATGGTGAAGCGTGGTAAACAGATGTTCCTCCATCATACTCTTATATGATGCAACTTGTAACTTTTTATTAATACTGTATAAACGTTGTATTTCTTTCGTGAAACAGAACGATACAAGACCACACGTTACAAGGGATTGTACTAATACACTTGTAATGTATTATATCATATTTATTGTGGAATAGGGCCTTGGTGGTAACCTTAAATCTTCGAGTTTACTCATTTATGCAACATTTTTTAGCCAAATACATTATTTTAAACTTTATAATATCCTTAATTATGGTAATTCATAAATAAAATTAAAGAGTGATGAAAATAAAATAATGCAAATTCCTTCATCTTTTCTGTACTGCGTGTGTTTGTTTATTTGTGGACGCTGTTTGTCGGTCCAGGTGGTGTAGTGGTTACCATACTAACCTCCTAAACTCAAGATCGCGGGTTTGAACCCGGCCAGGACCGATGGATTTTTTCGGGCGTAAAAATCCTAAGTATAGCTTCCTTCGGAAGGGAAGTAAAGCCGTGGGTCCCGTGTCGTACGTTTACGGCACGAAAAAGAACCTCAAGCCTGAAAGAGAGGTCTCTGAGCAAAATTTGTCGGCCGTTTCACGCCCTGAGTTGAATGGGACGCTGATGACCTGGGATGTTAAAAAGCATCCTTAACTAATTCACTCAATCAATCAAAAATGAACGCTCTTTAACATCTCAAGTCATCAGTGTACCATTCAATTCAGAGCGTGAAACGGTCGACAAATTTTGCTCAGAGGCCTCTCTTTCAGACTTGAAGTTCTTTTTCGTGCCGTGAATGTACGACACGGGACCCATGGCTTTACTTCCCTTCCAAAGGAAGCCATACTCACGATATTTACGCCCGAAAAAATCCATTGATCCTGGCCGGGTTTGAACCCACGATCTTGGGTCTATATTGCGTGGATTTGGAATAATATAAAGGAAACTATTAAACCAATCCATATTAAAACACCCTTTACGTGTACAAATGTGATTTAAATAATTCGTTAAATACCAATACTAATTTACATATAAATGTTGAGATGTAGCCTCGAAGAAAATGGCATGTAATAGAGAAGTCTCCTAGCTTAACTAAGTGTAGTTCTGGGTTCTAACGTCTCACGCTAACGTTCTAACGCTTCTTGTACGAGAAAGTATTCTTAATAATATCTCTTTTTGCCACTACCACGAATGTTATACAGAATTTCCAGTTGAAATGCTCGTAACTAGCTAATTAGTTCTATTTTCAATATTATATACGATCCAGGTTTCCTAAATTTCAAGTATTTCCACAAGATATGATTGCCTTCTGGTAGAGCTATTATACAGCTATTCATTTAATTTTTGGAAATTATTATATATAATTATAAATAATAGCAGTGCCATTGTTAACCATTGTTCAAATACTGCAGCATGGTAGGCTCAAAAGACATAGCTGAAAAAGACCTTCAACGACCTCAATCAGTGCTCGCTAATGCAAATGTGCAGTAAATGAGTTATATTCTCCATTGATTACAAACTCGTCATGCACTACAAACAAATAACAATGTGTGCTTCTCTGTTTTGTAATTCCTTTGTTGTAAATGCACATTGAGGCTCTACTATTAAAATATAAATGGCGAAATTACTGTGAGGGTGAAATAATAAACTTCCGCTCTGCAGGAAGTTTTCACGCCTTAATACATGTCACTCTTTGACTAGCGTTACAACCACTTAAGCGACCCAATCATCCACAGCCATGGATGCAACGGCTAGCTGGCAGATGGTTAAATGGAATGCATGGCAAATGGCTGCAGACGATTGAATGATTAAGGAGAAACTTTAAATTAACGGCATTAATTCTAGTCGCCATAGTGACAATAGAGGTATTATAATTATACTTTTTATGATTGTGCTAATTAATGTAACAATTAATTTTAATTTTATGCCCAAGATTGCGGGTTTAATCCCGGCCAGAGTTACTGGATTTTTTCGGGCTTTAAAATCCTAAGTGTGGCTTCCTTCGGAAGGGAAGTAAAGCCGTGGGTCCCGTGTCGTACATTTACGGCACGAAAAAAAACCTCAAGCCTGAAAGATGAGGCCTGTGAGCAAAATTTGTCGGCCGTTTCACGCTCTGAATTGAATGGAAGGCTGATGACCTGAGAAGTTAAAGAGTGTGCGTAAATAAACGGAATTAATTTTATGCTTTCCTGAAGAAAAATTACAAATGACTCGTGAAAAAGATACATTCATGGTTTTTTTTTTTTATTTGGTTTTATTTACGGACGCTCTTTTAACATCTCAGGTCATCAGCGTCCCATTCTATTCAGGGCGTGAAATGGCCGACAAATTTTGCTCAGAGGTCTCTTCTTTCAGGCTTGAGGTTCTTTTTCGTGCCGTAAATGTACTACATGGGACCCACGGCTTCACTTCCCTTCCGAAGGAAGCCATACTTAGGATTTTTACATCCGAAAAAATCCATCGATCCTGGCCGGGTTTGAACCCGCGATCTTGGGTTTAAGAGGCAAGTATGGTTACCACTACACCACCAGGACCGACAAATTCACGTAAAATGCTTTGCAAGAAAAGGCAAGCGGTGTTTATCCACGTCCCAAGGGAACCAGGTGACTTACTACAACGCTGTGAGAAAACCTCATATTGTCAAAAAGGCTAAAATCATGTACGTGTCACATGAAAATATTATTAGTAATGTTTTGGACTATAGGAGAAGATGCTTGTTCTCTCTGAAAAGCAGAGGTTGCACTTTAGTTTACCCTCTCTGTGCTGCTATCAATGTACATCTATCGTACTGCACGCAAGTAACGAACAGTACTCTTGCACAAAGAGAATGAGTTGGTCACTGCTTGAGGGACAGGGAAGAGGATGAATAACATGAAAAAATCCTAATGAACTGATAAATGAAAGTTTATTTCCTCCGCCTGCTTTGCTCTTCCCAAAGTGGAGTATATTAGCTCAGTATTTGCTGATTTAGGTATAAACAAACAAACAAACGAAATAATGTTTTCATTGAATATAGACGGCGGAGTCGAATAAGAACCCTAATACTTAAGAGTTTTAAATTGCACATAAACATTTTAGGATAAATAAGTCATAGCTCATAGATGCGATGGTTCCAATTAAAAGCTGCAGTTCTTCTACTTTTTATTAAATTTCCATTATGCCTACAACGGCAATTAACGACAATTCTTATTCCCTTACTGATATAGTTCAAATGACCGCAGGTCATTACGTTAGATATAGGAAAAAATGCACGAAAGGGAAAGGAAAATTAATGTGGTCGTAGTTTAAAACAATTGTTTTTCAGAAAGTTTTAGCTCAGTGTTGAAACACAGTGCAATCTTTTATTTGGAAAATTTTTAAAATAAAAACAAAATATGTTTGAAAAGCTGTAGCAAAAAAATAAAGTTTGGTGAATGTTATTAAAGCAGAGAACGCCTTTGCGTTGCTCAGCTTGATTATGCATCACCCGGTGAGATAAATAGGTGCACAGCAGGAGAATCTAACCCCCGCTGGCTGTTGTATAGTCGTCATACATATTAAGGGCCTCTACCGTGGGTAGCGTGAACGTATATGTGGTTTTGCGAGGAATGGCTTTAGTGTAATATGCATTGTTGTAGAAATGCATTGTTTTGCATCTTGTTTACATATTAGATTGGGCCTAGTGCTCGTTCTTGTTTACATACTGCACTTCGAGCTGATAGGGGTAAGTAAACATGCCAAGGTCGTTATATGTGTAAAGAAGCTAAGAGTGATGAAATAGTTTTATAGATTTTTAGCATAATGATTTAATGATTACTTTTCTATCTCACTGAAAAAATTCCTATCTTGTCTGCTCTACACTTATACTGGAATACTCATGTAATATGCAGAAAAATAGTTTTTACTTCAACACCGTTATTCTTTTGACTTCTAGAAATTCTTATTTGTGATATTTTTATATATAGTGAATTATATATGAATCCGAACTCCATTGACAAACTTTTGCAAGTTGTTCCGGAATGTTTTCTGAGTTTATTGATATAGAGAACTCATGGTCTCCGGTGGCTCATTACCGGGTAACTTCATTGCTTTCGTTTTGTTTAACTCAACTACCATTGCATCTGTTTACTCGGAATATGATTGTTTCCAAACGAAACACTACCCACAGACTGAATAGAGTAGTCTGTAAAACGTTCCTTCAACATGTCCTCCCCACATCTTCTGGAAGATGTGTCGCTGATAACTAGCAGGTGTATGTGGTTTCAACATGATGGGGCGCCATCACATTTTGCAGTGAATGTTAGGGAATACCTTGATGAACAGTTTGGGCAGAGATAGATTGGTCGTAGTGATCCTGTTCCCTGGCCATCTCGATCACCAGTGACGCCCATGGAGTCTGAAGAGCCTAGTACATGATTTCTGTTGAAACTAATATGGACTGTAGCACCCACTGACGATGCGCATCAATCTCCTGGGAAGCTAGAGCGCGTGGGACAATCCATGAGGTGTTTCTGGAAGTTTGCCTTGATTATGGAGGACGGCATTTTGAACATTTGCTTTTAACAGTGTAAGGCGGATTTTTTCATGTAATTTTTTCAATGTTTGTTCATATATCCTTAAAAATAAATAAGTGTAACTATCAGGAGGTGATGAGTAGTTGCTTAATTGGTAGCGGACTGTAAACAGCTCTACAGCTGTCAAATGTGTGTTGTTTGTAAACAATCGTATTCCGAGTAAGCGGGTACAAACTAAAACAATTAAATTAGCTGGTAATAAGCCACCGGAGACCATGGACTCTTTATATCAAAACACTCAGAAAAGATCCGTGAACAACTTGTGAAAGCTTGTCGGTAGAGTTTGGATTCATCCTGTATAGGTATTTTGATGAAGGCGAATGCATGCTTTTGTAAACAATCCGCTAATCTCGCTATTAACTATTCACAGGTTTACATCAGTCATGTCTTGAAAATTAACCAATGATATTTTTGTATCGGGTCCTCCAATTATCTAATGACCGACGCGGCGGCGACTACATTGGCCAATAAGCCATCGCTCAAAGCCAGCGGAATTACATTAAAGTCGAGACGGGTGGGAGTAACACAAGAGTCTGTGGTTAAATGCTTAGAGTGAGTCTAATAAATTATAACGCTCTTATGTTTAATGGGCACTCACCCATATGACGTAAGGAGATGCTGGAACTACTGCTGGAAGCTAGAGAGATGACTAGCGACGTATGCGGGGAGAGGTTTTTATCTGCCAAGTAAAACATTACACACTGCATATTTAAAATATTAATAGTGAACAGTTGGACGTTGTCAGCACATTCCCTCTAACTAGCCATCTCTCCAGCTCCCAACAATGCCTGTTGAAACATAGATGATAAAGTCAGTTTGTAATAAAAAACATCATATTGCAGCCAGAAAATTACGAAGGACGCATAAATTACGTTACGTATAACATAACAATGGTACATGGAACATTTACACTGTTACATGCCGAAGCCTTTTTCAATTTGGTTGCAGCTCCAATCGTGCGAATCACTTGGGCGACTAACACTAAGAAAACGTTCAGTTTTCTCCTGCCATCCGTGAAATCTCGTGAAGTTATTCTCGTGCCGAAAGAGATCGGCACTAGAAGATACATTTCTGGCATCTTCCTGTGATATCACATAATACCCTTCTTAGTTCTGCTTGAGAAATTAAATTGATCTCTTAAAGGATATATATTATAAAAGCAGAAAAGGATAAACACTAAGAGAAAGCCACACTTGCATTCTCTATATTTCGAACTACTAAGAGTTCTTCTATGGCAAGAAGACAAATCATTTATTTGTCACATTGTTAATAGTGTTACATTATTTTTATTTTATATATATATATATATATATATATATATGTATATATTAGTGTAAGGTGTGTTGCTACTAGTAATTCATGGATTGCATTAGTACTTGAAACTCGATCACTTGGGAATTTCTCTTTATCTTTTGCTCGGTAAGTACATACCACCCAAAAATAAACACTTTATTATTTAATAGAATAATTACGTCCAGTATTTACCATTTAGTATTCTTAGCATACTTTACTCTCAGATTAGACATGAGTTGTTTCTCTCACTGTTCAAAACCACACTGAGTAGCTAAAGACTCGAGGCCAATGTAGCAGTTTGATAAACTCGCTCGTCCATCCCGACTCTGTAACATTGAGCGTTGAGAGATGAATGCAATTCCCCGCTGCCGCATTGGTTGTCAGAATGGCCCGATTTAAAAAGTTAGTACACTGGTTCCCAAATAATGTACACATACCAGCAGTAACCATGCACTTAAACATCAAGGTAAATTAATGAAAACTTAAAATTTTAAATATGCTTCCTGCAAATATAATTAATTGTATTTATTGTTATATATAAGACTAGCAAACTTACGAGGAGTACATGCATAGTGCTACTAAACGGAACTTTTTGTGTGCATTTGGGCTAAATAAAGTATCTCTAATCTATCACCCACAGCTATGTTAACTATCTGCCATTTGTTTTAATATAGTTCACTGCAATTTGTCAAGTACCGCTAGTATGCTTATATGTTCTAATGCTTATTTATCAGTATAACGGTGCCATTAAAAGGAGATTAATCAGCTATAAGATTTTACAGAAAGTAAGAAATAACACTGTTTTAATTTAATCCTAAATGTTTAACATCTAAGATACTGCAATCCGTAGGACAGAGAAATGTTTTGTCTTTCCTACAATTGTATGCATTTAAAGCTAAATGCCTAGATTGTTTCAAAGAGTCATGCTTTTAAAATAACATCTACATAGAAAAAGAATAAAAGACAAATGGAATAAGCTATAAAACTATGTAATCGAAATATTTCTACAAATTATGGAAACAAGGTTTTATCGGCAAAAAGGCGATTAAAAGGCATTAGGTAACCAGTTCAACGGAGGAAAGTAGCGGTACTTGTGGAAGAGGATGCTGAAATTCTATTTCAAACTGTGCCTTGGTGTCCAGTTAAACAGTTGTTACGTTTGAGCTAGACCCTTATTTACATTGCACTACCCACTGCCCAATTTGGGCACGAGCAAGAAACTTAGTACTTGCAGTAATTGTGGTACCCTCCGTCATGTTGGATGAATGCAAGAATTTCGTCTCTTTCTTGCTTTAAACTTCAAGAGTATATGCTTATCAAATCTATTATTAGCCTGTGTTAGAGATTGCTTAAATACTTTTGATCATGTTTATATAACTTCTAAATACCGAATATGTGGATGTTCTACCTTTCGAAATTTTACAAGCATTTTGTGAGTATAGTTGCAATACGAAGTGTGTATCTTTATTTTTATAACATTTTATATACATATTACAAATATATTTTACCGTACATGCTTAATACTCTACAATTATAAAAAGGAGAAATAATAAAAAAGTAAAATACTAAATTAATTAACAATAATAAATGAGAAGAACGATATATATATATATATATATATATATATATATATATATATGAGTGTAAACAACTTACATATAATTTACAATTACCTGAGTTATTCTAAGCAGTAACTAAATTACTTCTAGATTCGCGCATGCTGGATAGGAAATGCCCAAATTCGAAATCTGCAAATAGGTCCCAGCATGACAGTCAACCTATAATTGACTTAAGAAAATGTTCTGCACATGGATTTTTCTCTGGTGTTCCCAGGGTGTACATTCGGCCAGAATATGTGCCCATTCCTCATCTTTTCACAACGTGGGCAGATTCCACTACCAGAACAGTCGTTTTCTGAGCATTCCAAATTCTCCGCTTAAGCCTGGCCATTCCTGATCTTTCCTTTCACCCTAGAACTAGCATATCTACCTCTTTACCATATCTTAATGTAATTCCATTCGATAATTTCGTGTTATATTCTGCCTCTTATTTCCTAAGGCTGATATCCTCTAGCTTTATTCTATTTTGTCATACATTTTTATTATTCTCACTGCTTTGTTGCCATATTGAACCCATGCCAATTCATTTGGGTTCTCCTTAGAATTAACATTACTAATTGCTATATTTTACTGATCTCGTATTTTATCGTTGTTTTAAATACAGCAATAATGTATTTAAAATCGGATAATGCAGCAGTATAAACATGAAGATGGCCTGAACAACGGAAACTAAATGCAGCAATAAACTAAATACAGCAATAATGTATTTAAAATCGGATAATGCAGTAGTATAAACATGAAGATGGCCTAAACAACGGAAACTATTTTAATATTATATTTGTTGATATTTTGTTTTTATTAACCTATTTTTTGTGTTTATTTGTTTTTCAACGCCACCATACACGTCCACATAATTCTCTACCAGCCTGGCGAGAGTATATCCACTTCTGAAGTTGCAGTGACTGGAATTATTCAGTGACTTCATAAGACATAAACATTGAATCACTAATCTAACCAGAACATGAAACGTTCCCAATTGATAAAAAATACCGACATAACCAGAATTAAACCTGAGGCCCCAAGATGAGCAGAGAGCAGCTCTAACAGCAGTCTTTGAGAAACATGAGCTGAAATTTTAAAATTTCTCATGAGTCCTGGTCAGTTGCCTGTCGGGCAGTTATTTACTATGAACGCTTAAGCACTCTGAGGGGCTACCTGAACGGATGGTTAATCCTACGTAAGGACCACCTCAATGATATCGCAAACACAGAATACATACATAAATAGATGGAATGATTGAAAATAATTGATGAAATGTAAATAAAGTCCGTGGCAGATAAATATTAACCCAACTTTTTACCCTTGTTTAAAGTGAACCGAGGAAAACAGAAAATCTTAGATTAGTCTCACGCAGGATTTCATTCTAAGACATCCCTAGTATGTCCCAAGTTTTGTCGCTTTAGCCAACCCTCTCGGTCCACTTAGTTCAAAACTCTTTGTTAAGCAGCAAAGCGTCCAGGAAGAAAAATAAAGTTAATAAAACCTTTTTGATATACTTACCATTTAAATGTAATCTACTACTTAAATACTCAGATCCAATGCAATCTACAAAACTGTCCAATTTTAGTACTAAATTAAAATTATTATTATTTGACTAAGACCAATTTAAATTCCCAAAATCTCTAGCTGTATACGTTCTCTTTACTTTCTTTAGTTGCTTGAACGGCATATGTTTTCAATGCTCTTTCTTTCCCATCCGCATCTCCCACCAGTAAATCTTCCCGAACGTTCCTTACTATAAATTCCAAAGTTTGGATAACGTCACTTTTCTTCCATTTTTCCTATTGTTTTATTTCACTGACACCGGCTCCTGTCCTGGTAACATATTTTCCCTTTCCACTCATCGGCTAGTATACCGCACTGGAGAATTGGTTACCTCTTTAACTTTAGCATAAAATACTCCAGGAAACCTTTTGTATTTGTAGCAATTACGTCCTTGTTTAAACCTTTCACGAATTGCTTCCTTAAGTCTAATTTTATATTTAGAGGAGGTAATAGAACTTCACAAGACTCTCATGAGTTATCATTTTTCCTTCCTGGCACGAGATTTTCTCTTTACTTCCAATGGTTTCTTGCCCAGCGATAAGATCTGCCTATGAACCATTCACATGTGAAATATGTCTTTTTAGAATAGTCTGGTTGTTAACCTAGCAGCATCTCCACTTGTGATGCTCTTCATATTTGACTTTTCTAGAAGTAATTTAAATTTCTTTTAAGCTTCCTTGAACTGAACTAAATGGGAAGCTGGAGCTGGTGAATATTTGTTTCCATTGTACAACAGAATCATTTTTGAGGAGTCTATAAAAATCTCCAATCTCCTGGAATGTATTCTGCAGCTCCCAAGGGTTTCACAAAATCAGAAATGCCATAACAGTATGTAAGATTCTCTCCCTGAGAGAAACATGGAACGAATTTCTCTTCACGTTATCTGTACCAAGAAAATGATCTTCCCAGAGAGGATATTTTTAATTCTTTTAGCCTCGATGTCAATATTTCAGCAGAAGCCTTTAGAAGACCTAAATCCCTATCTACGCCATTGCATCAACTGTGAGGTTGTTGAAAATCTGTTCGAAATCACTGCCACTGTCTTGAATTTATTTCAGAATTCGATGATGAATATTTATTTAAAGTGTTTAACGCCCATTTTAATCACTGCGGCATCATAGGTGGGTAACTAATAATACATTAGATGAAATGATAAACTGGGAAACAGATTTTTTAAAGGAAAGGAAGCAGCGTTCCAGGCGTAAGTTTCCGGTAGCTCCCCGGCATTTGCCATTTATGAGGACTGAGGAAAACATGGGAAAAAAGAACCTCAGTCAGGGAGGACAGTCTTGGTGGGAATCTCTTCTCTTCTCTTTCTAACAAAAAAATTATCACAGATATGTCAAAATATATCGGATTATTTTTACTCTTTCTGGAAGGTATCTTACTTAAAAGAAACAAACCTATGCAATACATTGAAATGAAAATAAAAAAGTATTGTTGTATTCTAGATTAGTGTGTAGTGTGAGTGCTATCAAATAATGAAATGCATAGTATTTATTTTCTTCAAACAAGATCTATACACACAACTACATTGAACATATTAGGACAACGTTTCATATTCTACAAAATTGGTACGTGATGGAGAAAAGAAACGGATTGCACTTTTGAAATCAGCACTTCAGATTTAGTAAATGAGACATGTTTTTTTCAGGATATCCCAGAGTAATGCACTCCAGTATTATGATTGGAATGTTTTGTTTCTGAGTAAGGATGTATGGCATATAAAATGCCCCTCTGTCAACTTGCCATTTTATTATAATGTTAATATAGAAACTTATTTGTGTACAGATTTAGCATGTTTAAACGGTTAAAGCGTTAAACACAATAATAAATCTTTTTTGGGGGGTTATCTGGCCGGAAAAGCAGTTACTTTAAAGTTCGTCTTAACACAAAACTGTCTTTTGATGTATGAAAATTGCAAAATAAAAAAGCGGTCCGGACCATTTTAAAATCATTTTCATGATATTTTGCTTTTTTAAAGCCCAACAATGCTAGCCTAAAGAATCAAGACTATGAACAAATGAGACTGGTGAATAATGGTAACAGTTATTTGGAATTCCCCCTTTCGTGTTGTAATAAACTTACGGAGAAAATATACACACGCAAATTACTCCTACCGTGAATGAACCAATTCGCTGAAATCGATTGCTTTATCATTCATTTATTTATTGCCCGGGAAATTGAATAGTGAGCACGAGATGCTATTATTAGTATCAAGCGGAGTAAGAGAAGGGGGAAATGTTGTTAAAAGCTTTTCACACCTTTTAGTCATCTCATAATTATATATTAAACTCTTGTTATTGTACTTCACTTCCGGTTAATTTGCACTTTTCATGTGTAAATACTATTTGTCAATATTGATCTTAAAGCATATTGGCTTCCTGTACACATCATAGTGAAATCGTAATAGACTTTAAAATTGGTTTCATTGCGTTTACAAGTGGTAAGTTAACAGTTGGGGCTTCAATTTTTCTTGTAACAGTACACGAATGAAATTCTCCTAAAGGTGATGTGAAATAAGGTTAATCGTGGAATCTACGGATAGAGGCTAGGATAACTCAATCTTGTACTCGGTTCTTCTCAAGAGAGCTGAAATATTCACAAATAAGGAAAAGTTTCCTCGCTTCCCGCATTTCTTAACCTTACCGAGGTGAAAATGTATGTAAAGGGAAGCAAAAGTGGAGGGAAGTATTGGTAAATCAGTCAAGTCTTCCTTTGTTGCACACTTTGGAGATACTTCTTTCTGAATTTATGCTGCTTGAAAAAGACATGGAAAAATCTGCATACTAAATTATGAAGGGAAATAAAATAGGAGTTAAGTGAAGAGAGTATTATTTTTTTACTTATCGGTTCCCCTTCCCCCCAATTGCTATGAAAACCTCCACTGTTCCGTTATTGCCCAGCTAAAACAGCTCTTTACTTTAAAAAACCTTAATCCCTTAGAACTTGGTCATAAAAAATGTTTTTATTATACACCACGAGAGAAGGAAAACATTCTAAAATAGGACTCTTTAATTTATTAAATAACGCATTAAGGCATTAACAATATGATAAATGCATTCTTCAAATAAATTAATCACCAGATAAAATGTTAACACAATGAAAGTTTTCATTAACGCAAATATTTCAATAAGCAAAAATGAGCTTTGAAATATTTCTGTTCATGAAATGTAAATTTCCAAATTAAAACAAGCACAAATATATTATGAAATAACATATTTAACCCAAAATACTTAAAAGAATAACCATAATAAATATCTGTAATTTAGAAAATATAACAAAGGAATTGCGCTGATTATACAATTTAACAAAATAACTGCCTAACTATTAAATTAACAAATATATCTGGGTCAATGTCACAATAAGTGAAGAAGATAATTACTGATTAAATAAATCTAGAAATAAAACATCGGAAAGGTACCATATTAATGCCACAAATAAAACAAACATCCAGTATAAACGGTGGCTTGCCCGGTCCCCAGGTCAGAAAGCCAAAGGGATGTTTTACTCGAGGAAAGCTAACGAGCAACTCTCGGATGTCAGCAAAGGAGCAGACAGGGCAATGAGGAAGAGAAAACGTCTCCACATGTTCTAAACTACTTTCGAGTAATTGATGCCCTCTTAGATTTCACAAAGTAGTATTTTTCCGTCAATGGTAAGTGTTTTTAAACTCGAATATGTACTGCTGCAAACATCCGTGCATATTTGATACGACTTTCGGCATTTTCAATTCACACGGTCAAAATTTAGAAATTACGCTACCTGTTCTACTGATTCTGACTAACCAACAAGCAAGATTCCTCAACTCTTGTATCGCTCGGTGCTTATAGAAGCAGAAAAAAAGCGATATCAAGGAAGTCATCTCCGAATTAGATTCAATTTTTTCCTGGCTATAAGCGTGCAAATGAACCATTCCACCCCAAGATGAAGTGACGATTTCATATGTTCTTATAGAAACTTCTTTGTTCCAAGTACTAAAATATATATTTATGGAAAAAATTTAAAATATATTTGTTTGAATAACCGATTTTTGTAAAATGTGTGCTTTTTGTGTAAAATAAAAATTGTAATTCACTCTTCGAACCTCTACCAGGATATTAAACTTTGTTTTAGGAACATACTAGTTACGTGGAAAAAGTATTTATTTTCATATTATATATACATATATTACGTACTATGACATCGAGCAATGTATTATAGGAAAGGGAAGGAAAGGTTAAGCAGCTCTTCTACAGTGAGGTTATTTCTGTTACGGGCCGCCTGAGAGCGGCTACTTACTGGGAAAGTGCAGTCGCCGCAACCAGAAAAGGGAATAAAGTCGCCATGCATAAAGCCCTTATTTTTTATATTGTTACTGAAAGCATGAAATGATACTGTATTTGAATAAGTATTGATCTGTGTTACACGAGATGCCGCTCCACAGCAATAATACATACATTCCCTGCATCTGTGTAGGAAATTCCTATACAGACTGTCTATAAAGTTTCAATGCTTTTTTTTGTGAAATAAGAGTAAACTGATAGTATCATTTATATTTTAGTGATGCTCGAAACAATGTTTGTAACATCTCTGTTATAAAGTTGTCGACGGCTGCTAGTATTGGGTTTCTGAGTTGTTGGAATTTATTCATTTTTGTTCTAGAGAGTTGGGGTTTGATAAACTCTCAAGCGAAGAAGTCCAGGGGGACCAAATCTGTTAAGCGCTTTGGCCATAACTTTTGCGAACGCCTGCCTATCCACTTGGAGGAAAGACTATTCAAGTAGACTAGGACACACAGAGGAATGCTACTGAAACACAACGGCACAAAGGATGCCACCGGCTATTAATTGCTACTACAAAAACAGTTCAACATATCGGCATAAATGCTGCCAGTAATAATGGACATAGTACAACCACCTTTCTACTGAGATGGCAGGTAGATGCAGTACGGCATCGTTCACTTGCTTGCTGAATGGACCACACGGTATCTGCAGATTTTGGCCGAATGCCTAAACGTTATTCATCTGCTATGCCTCAAACCTCTTAAATTTGATTACAAATGTTCCTTCTTGTAAAAGCAGATTTCCTGAATTTAAGCATAAAATCAGCGTTAATTTTGTCACAGGATAATGTTTGAGCAACAGCGATTCCCTCCTCTGAAAACTTAACGCTTACTCCTTCTGGACCAATATAACAAAAATGTGAAAAAAGTTATATGTCTACCAAAAGGTATCTAAATATTAAGGACAATCTGTATTTTATTCTGTAAGAACATGGTGCGACGGTTTCGGAACAGTTTATCTACCTGGAATACGATTGCCAAGATATTTTATTTTGAATCGCTTTCCCACTTTTCTGCAAGAATCAGTTTTTACATATGTATCGTACATAAAAGCCCGTTCTTCTGGACTAAATTACATAGTGACATAACTGACGAACAACAGCTTGCACATTATTTACACATTATGAAAGCACCGAGTAACATAAGGAAAAAAAACACTCATTTACAAAACTTCCCTTCAAACTAACTACAAGCTGCTACCTGCATATTCACAATAAAACCTGGACGACTGGCTTCTCCCAATACACAGCTGCCCTCTGCCAGCCGGTACTTCAAATAATGTCACTGTAAAATGTTACATTATATTCAGGAAAAGAAATGTGTTAATATGCTGGTGCAAAAAAGGTTTTAATATTTATATTTCCATAAGTTATATATGTTGCTCATTGTCTCTAGTTTCAGATATCTACAAGTGTTTCTACCTCTGTCTCCCGTTTCGCAATATTCTGTTGTAAGTCAAGGTAATGCTCAATCTATTCGACATTTATTGGATTTCGCGCTTGAGGCAATAACATTCAACTGCTTTCGACGGAGAAATTGAAGCAATTTGCACTGCACTACGTGTGCTAGACATAAACACCAAAATGTTTGAAACGCCAGTTATTTTGTTCGCCTGAAAGACTGCAATACAACATACCTAATATAAAAAGAGGTAACGATTGCCAATACCTAATATCTGAAAGCAAAAAACAAAGTAGTTATTGCACTGCAGTATACTGCCAGTTGCAGGAAAATGAATTTGCCGATGAACTGGCATAAAGGGTAGCAAACTCACAGAAACTCATATAAAAGAACCCCCATGTAGTAACATAAAGTTGTACGTAAAACAGCTATTGTAAAATGCGTACAAATATGAACTTGACACAGAATTAATTGGAATATTCCTCAATATTTCCAAATTGGTTACCAAGGAATGCTACAACTGAGCTTCGCTATGTTTGGGACATGATTGATAAGAACGGCGAAAAGGTAAACATAAGGTAAGTTTTGATAAACGAGCGTTAGCCATATTAGAACCAAGAGGGCTACTGTAATAGTTTTCTCATATAAATTGCGTTCCTTGTCCTAGAATTTGTTTTTGGCAGTTACGAATCAACTCCATGTGGAGTCCTAAACCTTGTTGCAACATTTTTCTTTGCTTGGTCATATCTCAGTTTTGAAAGTAGTGGGTGTAATTTTTGGAGACGATAGTGACTGCAAGGAGGAAACAGCTACAGAACATTGAAGTAATTTTATTGAGCTAAATGAAAAATTTATTTTATCCCTGCATCGAGAGCAGACGGAACCTGACAATAGGTCACACTAAGCGAGGCGATAAGCATGTTTAGGTGAGCGAAAATAAGATGCACGTTATCATCAAACACTTGCTGTATGTTAACCTATTGACCGTTCCTTAAAACACCTAGGATTGCATCTCCACAATATCGGCACTCTGTATGCTACGCCAGTCAATTGGATACACTTCTGCCAACAATGAACGAGTTTTGTGAAGCCGTCACGGAAAAACCCCAAACTCTTTTTCCGCAACCAACAGCCGTCTCAACGTTATTCATGATCCATATGTAAACATTGTTTATACTTTTCTTGTTATGTCCTAGTGTAAGTTATTTTTGTAACGACTACCTTTGATGTTCATATCAATTAAACCTGTCACTGGATTAAACAACATATGCGTTGTTACAGGAAAATCCCCAGTAATATTCGTGTGTTTCGGGTTCACTTTTCAACTTTTGTGAGAGACCTTCAGTTGCACAGATAAACAGTCCTTACCGTTCTTACCACCCCCTCGCATTGAATATGACGTGTAGGGTATTGCAAAGAATTTAGTAATGTGTCATTCATCGAAAAAACAATTTGTGAACTGTTCAATATGGCGAATTCAGATAAAATTACTACTAACGAGGGAGGTTAGAGTAGGGAGGAAAGCAATTCCGAGTTGTTGGATTGAATTACATTAGGTTATTACAGTTAGCCTTACTCTCGGTGCTTATGAGGTAGGGGAAACTCTGGTTAATCAGGGTCCACGGATATAGACGGGATCCCTAACACTAGTTTCGGAAAGCCTCCCGCCCTTCAAGGAGCTCAAGTCACTCAGAAGGGCCGCTTCCATTCCAGACTTGGGCACAAAAACATTTCTAAAGAGCAAGCCACCGTCACACCGCATTAACTCACCTCGCCTGGCAGTTTCGATCATGTAACAGAACCAACGGAATAAAATGATGTGAAATATGAGAGCGGAAAATGGGCGGAAAGCACAGATTCGTCCACATACCTAAGCGTATGTGAGGGGATATTTCATAATCACAATTGAAGTTGTACAGGGGAAGTACAATTGATAAATTTCAGAAAATAATTTTACACAATTTTTCCCCTTTTGTACCTGATATTTTTATGTTTCTGTTAAAGTAACGGTATTTTCTGCATTTTAAATAGGTGTTTACAATTTTTAAAATGTTTCAACCTTAAGCATTTTCACAGGTGAAAGTTGATAAAATTCTTCAAATATTGATTATTTTATTTCTTAAATGCTTAATAAACATTTAGACTAGCTTCAAACACTTATATAGACTTTTTTAAATCAAAGGCTTTTTAATACTGTAAACACTTTAGTTACTTTTTGAAGTTACTTTTCGTTTTTAGTTCTTCTTTATTTTTTGTTTCTTTCAAAATACCGCTCAAAATATAGTCTTTAGCTAATTGACTTAAGATTTTCAACATTTAATCCGAAAAGATTAATTGTAATCGTAATACAATTTTCAGAACATTTTGTATCACTCATAATATTAGATAATTAATTTGATAAATTTATTTAAAAATGTGGAAAACGTAATATTGCAATTTATTAGAATTTTTTCTAAACAACAAAAACAGTACTACAAATATACGGGGTGAATCACCCAAAATTTGCACCACAAATATTTCTGAAATTAGAGGTGCTATTCATGTGCTGCTTTCACAGAATTTAAGTTTAGATAAAGGGTTATACTTGTAGCCCATGCATAGGTATAAATAGTTATTAGAATGTGTATATCTTGAAAAAGTTATATTTTTTCTCATAGAACAATTGACAACAAGAAAATAAAACTAAAGGAAATAGAATGTCAGTGTTGGTGGGTTTTTTTTTTTTTTCAGGATTCTAATGCAAAGAGTTTACGAGTTATTATTATGAACATTTTAAATATCTAGTTTTCTGCTCCATATAACTGCTTAGTTACTAGATTACGATGTTCGTATGTTTACATTTCTACTAAGTGCATGTATGGGTTTTCTCCCCTTTTTGAATTTCCAAGATAACACGTTACATTTTCTACTTATATCTTTTTACTGCATCATATGCCATCTACGAGAGATTTGATTTTTAAGCCCTCAAAATACTCTACCTATTCAACTTATACTCCACTTTCGCTTTACTTTTGCACAAAACCCGACAAACGACTGCACAACTTTGCTCTTTTACCAACAGAATGCCCAGCAGTTTAAAACGTTGTTTATTTTCCTTCCTTATAAAATGGAAGATAGTTCTCGACACTCCAATTTCTACTGTTTGTTTACCTTCCTCTTGAGGCACATCTTCCTTGCCTCTTAGAAACTGGTTGATTGGTTGCTCGGCTTCCACAAAAATATAAAAGGTTACGGGAATGACCGAGAGGCAATATAATTAAGAACCGCACAACAATACCCACAGCTTCTAGTTGGAAAGAGAAAAGCTAAGAAATAAAACTTTGGTTCCAAGTCAAATGCGAAATACGTTCACTTGTAACAAATTTAAGCTTATTAGCCTGAGAAGAGAGTGTAAATGGATTCCGTTTGCCAAACTTTTTCTGGCATTATATTTCCTACCACGTTATTTGTTTTAGATTATTGCGCATGCATATAAGATATATAACAAGAAATATAAGCACATAATCAAAACAGTTCTTTGGGTTTCATCGCAAGGATTTTCAGTAAATTATGAGCAATGTCATTTGCTATAAAATTGTCATTCACTTTGTTGTGGTTTTTATTTTGTGTTAAATGCTTTACATTAACACTAATTCACTCACTAAATAAGAATCATATACGAGGGTAGACCCACAAGTTTCCGGCATAACCATTTTCTAAGTATGATAAATACAAAAAATATATTTCACTTTTAAATATAGTTACCCTTTATTGCAATACACTTCTCAAGTCTTTCAACTAACATTGCAATCCCTCCCCCCCCCCCAAATAGTCAGAAGTTTTGTCTGCAAAATTGGTATAAACAGCATCCATCCCTTCATCGAAGTTCCTTCTTGAGTTTTGCGAAGAAGAAATAGTCACTGAGAGCTAGATTTGAGCTCTAGGGGGGATGGTCGATCTGATTGAAGCCACGTTTCTTCACAGCTTCCTTTACAACAAGAGTTGTGTGCACAGGTGCGTTGTCATGAAGAAGGCGCACACCACCACTCAGCTTTCCTCACCATTTCTCTTTGATGGAAGTAAGTAGTCTGTGCAGTAGGCCAGCATAGTACTCCCCATTTATTGTGGTGTTCCTCTCCTTGAAGTATATGAACAGCATTCCTTCACATTCCCAAAGATTGTGGCCACGATCTTGACTTACTGAGTGATTTTGACCTTTAGAGGCGGTGCTTCACCAGGTTTACGCTTGCCACTCCATTGATTCATTTTTGGACAAGAGATCATAGTAGAGGACCACAGTTTCATCTGCTGTAACAATGGTTTATAGAAATTCGCTCTCCCTCGTTGCCATTGCAGAGCTCCAAAAATACCTGACAACAGAAGATGACTCGTTGCTGCTTTAGGGCTGAAGAGAGAAGTCTAGGCACTCATCTTGCATTAACCTTATTCATGTTTAAATGTCCGTGAATAATTCGAAGGACTTGTTTTAGAATGGCCCAACCATGCAGCTATTTCTATAACTTTAAGCCGCCGGTCTTCCATAATTTCTCCTTCCACAAGAGCGAGCAATGTTTTCAGGAGTGAGCACCTCCAAAGGCCGACCTGCGCGCTCTTCGTCTTCAATGCTTTCTTGACCTATTCGAAAGAGTTTGGCCCATTCTTTTACGGCAGAATATGAGGGGGATGCTTCCCTATATACACGTCCAATCGCTGCTTAATTTCATTTGGAGTAAGTCCTTCTTTTGTGAATAACTTAACAACAGCTCGAAACTCTATTTTGAACATGTCACAATCTTCTACACATAGCCTTCTTTACGCAGCTGCATCTTAACACAGCGGAGCGGAAGTTACAGCTACAATTATTTACTTAACAGATAAGATATGACAGCAGATAGGAGTTTTGTGAAGGCGATAATCCTTATCAGCGAGGCTGGAAACTTATGGTTCTCGTAGCATTATCGTTTTAAGAGAAACAGGCGCGTTAAATGTTGAAAAATTTTAGAAAGCATTAAAAAATATATGTATGTATCACTGCATTATATTAAAATAATCTAAAAACACGATACTAAATTTTATAGATTTATACCATTTTAAATACCGTTAAAAAGCAAATAGCCAAGTTTCTACTTTTTAACACAGTGACATTGAAGATATTTTAAAACTCAATTAAATGCATTATTACCTTTTATTCCGGAATGTGTTTTAAAATTAGATTATGAAAAGCGTTTTATACTGGCAGCCACGTAGGGTGCCAAATTTATGAAGTGATTTGAGTGAGAAAGTTGTTTTCGTTGTAGACACCACGTTGGTGAGCCAAATTATGAAGTAGTTTCTGGATTGATTGTGGGCTGTCGACGCTTCAACAGCAACAATATCTGAGGGAGATTCCGCTCTTTCGTTGAATGGGGCTCAACAGGACTGGGAGGGAAATTTAATGGTGTAAATGAACAAGCAATGCGACATAATATATAATTGGGTAGTTTATTATGTCCAACTTCTATTGCGTCCTTTGGTGCTTTCGCGTTTGATAGACTGGGCTACTCTGGATATAAACTTAGTTACCGCGTATGAAACTTTCAGAAGAATGATGCGAACTGCTTGCATAAGACTGAGTGCCGGGCAAACTGAGTGTCAAGTGCCAAGTGATTGCGTAGGGCTGTATAAGCTGAATGCTAAGTAGCTGACTTGAACGTGAACTGAATAGTGCTAGGTGCTTGTGTAGAACTGACTGCCAAGTGCCAAGTACTGCTGCTGAGTAAACAAAGGGAAGTGGGTAAGTATGACTGAATGCGTAAAACTGAGTACTAAGCTATTGCGTAGGAATGAGTCGAAGTAGGTACCCCATGGGGGTGGTCGCTTCCTTATATATATAAAATTTCAATTGAAATTCATTGGCTAGGAAACTTCAAAAACGACGCGCATCCTTGCGCCTTTATTTAAAAGTTCAAATACACTTGTTTCAATAGCTGGTTCAATTTTACCTACTTCGCAATTCATTCGCTATGTTTGAACGTATTTAAGGCGTATATTATTATTGGATACTTTAAAGAGCTAACGGCCCACCAGAAAATAAGGGTCAGCGCCTCTCCTCAGACGGTTTAAACATCTTTCAGCAAAGTTATCTCCAGCAAAAGAAAACTTGTCCCTTTAAAACTCCAGAATGAAGCCATGCGCACGACTGTCATAAAAGCTTTCAAAAGGTTTTATTATGCTGTTGACTAGTCCAGATACTACCACGGAAGACACCAAAGGGAGTTTCCATTTACAATTCCTATGTTGTAGTTTTTTTTTTTTTTTTTAGTAGTGTTTAACGCCCGTTTTTACTACTGAGGCACCACAGGCGGTGGACACCGGTAATACATGAGATGAAATGATAAATTGGAAAAGGGTATTTTTTTTTTAAGGAAGGATACGTTCCAGGCCTAAGTTTAGGTACCTCCCCGGCATTTGCCAGTTATGAAGACTGAGGAAAACCTGGAAAAAACCCCAGTCAGGGAGGACGTTTCTGGCGGGATTCGAACCGCATACCTCCCGCTCACGAGTCCGTGCCTTAACGACCTCGGCCACCCGTGGCGGTCATGTTGTAGTTACAGCTTATGACAAACATAAAATATTCATATTATTAATTACAATGCCAAGGTATGATAATGAGGCTGCATAAATATACATGATAATTATGTTTTGTGAGGACAGATCGGAGGAACTGTTGCAATTACTTAGTAGCATAAACAAAGTCAGTAGTTTACAAATGTGGCATTGAAAAATTGACACTACATTAAGCCTATATCTGAAAGAAGCATTCTAAGTAAAGACAAATTGGTAATACTGAATAATAACTAAGCACTTGCTTTCTAAAATAGCCACGTTAATTACCATGGCTTAGGCACTGCCATATTACATACATTAGCGCCAGACACTTTTGATGATTTAACCAACTACTCAGCATGTAAAACAATCTCAAATTATTTAATTCACTCTGAAAGTACCGGCTTAATTTTTAGTAAAGTCAGTCCAGTTAAAACAGACCAGGAATTACATAACTGAAAATGATTATTGCCAGTTTTGGTGCGTCTGTCAGATACGTATATGCTGTTTTTGTTTCATATTATATTTTTGTTCCAATATGGATGTAATATTAATAAGACTCCATACAATTCATGATGTAAGAGCCCAAAATATCTTAAATAACTACTAGTAGCTATTATTTGAAGAATCTTTAAATACTTCTCGGAAAGCATAAAGATCAGTCAATTAAAGGCCGAATAACTGGTGGAAAAGCTCAAAGCCTTAATTCTATTGACATATGAAACGAGATGTAGATGGAGTGGAGTGTTGCTACTGGAACCATTGCTGAATTGCGTCCTGTACATCTTTGTCTGACTTGAACCGTTTGCCATATCAGGGCTTAAAGGTGGCTTCAGCACTTCCCATTTTAATTATTGCAGTTTGGTGTGTATAACAGTGAATGAGATCACCCGAGATCAGTTCTGGGTGTTTTGACCTTACCGTTCCCCTCAACTTCGTGAGTGTTTCGGTGTATAGCTCAAGACAAAGTTGCTTCCTCTCTATAGAGATTCCGTGAGTAGTAAGCCTTGTTGATCGATAAAGAATTGCATAATTACCTTGTATTTTGCAAATTGGCCGGCGTTTACCAGCCATCAAAAGTGTTCGACTGATAGCATACGTTCTACAAATATATATATGTCATATAAGAATATAACGAGCAATTATAAATTAACTTACTTCCCCTTGGACAAAATAAAAGCAAAATGTATTGGCTGAATACTCTCTCTCCCTCCTCCCTCTTTTCTCTCTCTGGAAAAAAAATATCACCATTTTTTTATTTAGTCAAAACTCCGTCGGTCCTGGTGGTATAGTGGTTACCATACTTGCCTCCTAAACCCAAGATCGCGGGTTCGATCCCGGCCAGGACCGATGGATTTTTTCGGGTGTAAAAATCCTAAGTATGGCTTCCTTCGGAAGGGAAGTAAAGCCGCGGGCCCCGTGTCGTAGATTTACGGCACGATAAAAAACCTCAAGCCTGAAAGAGAGGCCTCTGAGCAAAATTGTGGACATTTCACGCCCTGAGTTGAATGGGACGCTGATGACCCGAGATGTTCAAGAGCATCCGTAAATAAATAAATCAAAAAACCCTTAAAATGTGATTTCATTATTTTTGGAACTCGAGGATCTTTACTAAGTAGTTGCCCTCATGCAAGTCGATTGTCTTACTTTGACTAGAGAACGCTGGCCGTGTGCAAGACAAACATAAGGGCTCTACTTCTAGGATGCATTTTTTCTATAAAATGTTACTTGGCGCCCTAATCTCAAAACTATATTAATTAGCTTAATATTTTGCATAATTTTCAACTTTTCATTTTCCATTGCCTTTGTGCAAAATCGTTGCAATGTGCATAAAATGTTTTTCTTTTAATCTTGTTAATTAATGGTTGTTTGGCTTGATATAAGCTTTAAAATTAGATATTATTCATGTTTCTATTTTAAGCATTTCGAGAGCTGTTACTATAAAAATGTCATTTTAATAAAATATAATAAATTAGGCAAGTTTTCCCATGAAAACTACATGATCTACATTACGCAAAAATATTTTTCTTTATAATCTTTGCAGGAAAAGTGTACGTGAAAACAGCTTTTGATATCACTCTCTATGTAGTGGTAGCAGTTTAATTGTACGTTTTAGAATACATTCAAATAAATACAACTGTCGCATGAGCCTTACGGTCGTACATGCTAATGTCGTCCTTATAACAACCAAAAGGGCCATACACATTTATACATACACACATACCTACATACAAATATACAAATACTTTGATATATTTACGTTTCCTATTAATAATTTATATATAAATACATAGACATAAATGAAACCCTTGTGCCTCCCTTCCCCTTTATCAACATCCCCTCTCCAACTTGCCCTCTTCATTATAGCCATTAACCTTCTTTGTCGGATCTTCTCTGAAATATTTCCAAATTGTGTATCTCGCATGCACCGACACCTCCCAGCAAATGTTCAAACTTCTATTGGAATTCAGAAATTGCAGTGACAAGTGCTCATTTCTTAAAATATCCGTTTCCCTGCCTTGTCTTTATATGCTCAATAGTCCTGTCAATTAAAAATGTGAAGTCTAAATTTTAAATTTTACTTATGATTTCACAAAGAATCGCTCGTATGCTCCTGGCCAACTGGTAATACTTTATCTCCTACGTAACAAAAATGTATGTCCGCATATTCTAAATAGGTCTGTGTTTTTCACCAGCTTTTTATTCTGATGCAAAATTCCGGAGCTGCTGTTTTTCCAGTACAAGTCGCGCCGGAGATGAGAGATCAGGAAATGAGAGGAAACGGTTTGATTAACATCCAAGTAAAGCTATTTTGTTTGTGAGGAAAAGGATGTCTCTGACAGTACCGCACAAAGAAGTTTCCGTCGGGCAGTAATTGAGTTTTTAATGCGTTTTAAAGTTTATATAACACACTGAGTGTCCACTACTTTAGGCGTGGTGTCCTTTTATGACTACAACGAAAGTAATTTTTAAAATACTGTACAGAACACAGTTAGAAAAGAACAGATACATTTTATCTTGAATTGAATTGAACAAATTATAATAGTGATGTGTGTATCTTATTTGATATTTCATCGCTCAATTTCGGTTTTAATCACATTCCGCTACATTTAATCTGAATTGTGCTATTTTTATATGTTTATTCCTCTCAGGTCATCAGCGTCCCATTCAAACAAGGCCGTGAAACGGTCGACAAATTTTGCTCAGAGGCCTCTTTTTCAGGCTTGAGTTTTTTTTTTTTTTTCGTGACGTAAATGTACGACACGGGATCCACGGCTTTACTTTCCTTCCGAAGGAAGCCATACTTAGGATTTTCCATCGGTCCTGGCCAGGATCGAACCCACGATCTCGGGTTTAGGACGCAAGTATGGTTACCATTACACCACAAGGACCGACTTTGTGCATGTTTACTGATATAGTCTCATTGCCTTGCACGGTACAAGATGTACTAACATATAAAAGTTTCAAAGTGATATAATTAGATATAATAATAATATTAATACATAATTTATTTACTTTTGTAGTTATTTTATTACGATAGGCGTACACAATGCTTTTAGTACAGAACAATTTGTACCTTAATTTGAGATGTTTATCCTATTAAAAATATAATAATAACGTTATAGTCAAAAGTGTTTATGCAAAAAGGAAAGAAACAAAGGGGAAATTTTGGAAAATAGATAAATAAAATAACTAACCTCACCACATAGTAATACTAGATACTTACGTTCATTTAGCTTATATCAGGATCTATCACACCACTGGTTGGCCCAGTCGCCCGGCGGATCTGATCGCGAGTTCTTACTCCAGACCAATTAGATAAATAATCTAGGCAAGTGAAACCACTAACTTTATAATAATTCAGATTCTCACAATTACACCTGGTTCTATCCCGCGCTTCGGCAACATTATTAGGAAAGAGTCAGGCTGCAGATAGTTGGCACAATGGCGAACAATGCACTTCCTTCTCTCTGACGCATTGCTTTAGATATTATTTACATTCAGAAAAGCAGCCAGCTCTGAAATATAAGTATATGAAATATTTTATAGTTCATATTTGCATTAGAATGTTATTTGAATTTTTCCCAGCAATTTTTGACATAGTCACTGCATCATTATGCAGGAAGAGGAAATAACGTTACGTGTTTACAGTGACCATTAATTTCTCTTGGAGGGATCTCATTATCACAGCGTTTCAGGTTCAGATTTAACAGTGATTCATCACTTGTAACGACGCGCGTTGTATACTGATACATGCTTGCGTTGCTTTCTATAGAGATTCATCATTACACTTCTGGGTTAGAAAATCCCTTGAATTTTCCCACGATATCCTCTATATACAAGCGTTTCTTGTTCTGGTATTTATGTAGGTCACTTAAATCGTCACTCTCACACAAAAGAAATGCCGGAAATGTTGATACATTTTCAACGTGTATAGAGTGTAGAGTCAATATATATATTGACTCTAAACTGAGCTATCTGGGTGAACAATTAATTGCAAGCGAAAATGTGACCGTAGTGCCTCAGTAGCTACGAGGATATACCCATAAGTTTCCGGCCTCGCCGATAAGGATTATGGCCTTCACAAAATCCTCACCTGGTATCATACATTGTCTGTTAAGTAAATAATTGCATCTGTAACTTCCGCTCCGCTGTGTTCAGTTGTTTAGATATAGTTGCATAAAGAAAGCTATGTGTAGAAGATTGTGACATGTTCAAAATGGAGTTTCGAGTTGTTATTAAGTTCTTCACAAAAGAAGAACTTAACTCCAAATGAAATAAAACAGCGATTGGACGGTGTATATGGGGAAGCATCCCCCTCATATTCTACCGTAAAAGAATAGGCCAAACTTTTTCGAATGGGTGGAGAAAGCATTGAAGACGAAGATCGTGCAGGTCGGCCCTTGCAGGTGCTTACTCGTGAAAACATTGCTCTTGTGGAAGGAGAAATTATGGAAGACCGGCGGCTCAAAATTACAGAAATAGTATCATGATTGGGCCTTTCTAAAACAACAGTCCTTCGAATTATTCACGAACATTTAAACATGAACAAGGTTAGAGAAGATGGGTGCCTAGACTTCTTTCCTCAGTCCAAATGCAGCAACGAGTCATCTGTTGTCAGGCATTGTTGGAGCACGGCCGTGGCAATGAGAGAGAGAGAAGTTCTACAAAACATTATTACAGGAGATGAAATTATGGTCCTCTACTATGATCTCTTGTTCAAAGAGAATCAATGGAGTGGCAGGCGTAAACCTGGCGAAGCACCGCCTCTAAAGTCCAAGGTCACTCAGTTCACCAAGAACACCATGGTCACAAGCTTTTGGGACTGTGAAGGAATACTCTTCATTGACTTCAAGGAGAGGAACACCACAGCACTATGCTCGCATACTGCACAGACTACGTGCTTCCATCAAAGAGAAAAGGCGACGTAAGCTGAGTGCTGGTGTGTCTTCTTCACGACAACACTCTTGAGCACACAGTTCTTGTTGCAAAGGAAGCTGTGAAGAAATGTGACTTCAAGGAGGTCGACCATCCACCCTACGCCCCAGATCTAGCTCTCAATGATTATTTCCTGTTCTCAATACTCAAGAAGGTCCTTTTGTGAAAAAGACTTCTGACTATTTTGGGGGGGGGTGGTTGAAATGTTAATTCAAACCTGTGAGAAGTGTATTGCAATAAAGGGTAACTATACTGAAAAGTGAAACATATATTTTGTCTTTATCATACCTAAAAATGGTTAGGCCGGAAACTTATGAACCTACCGTCGTAAGTAAATGTCCATACTCTGGTTAACCATTTTCTTTGTGCTATAAATGGCAAGCGACAAAATGTTGGTAACTTCACTGCGCTTCGCTATTCTGTTGTTTACTAAGGTGTATTTTTTTTTTTTTTGCCACATCTTTGTTGCATATGAACATACATACGTTTAAGTCATAGTAGAAGGCATTGTTGGCTATTAAAATTACAATGTCAATAACAGACGCATTATACTGACTTCATTCTTCGAAAATCGACAGTGTTGCCAGCAGCAGTTGGTTTAATTTGATCGCGGGGAATTGTAGCATACTTAGAGTGCGAGAAATTGGTCCATAGCGAAACGAATATGAGGTCAGTGGATGTAGGTGAACGAACACACAGACGTGGAAAATCCCAGTGCCCCGTCAACCGAACGTGAAGACGAAATCATTTCCGCCTGTCTGCTATGAACACGCACAAAATGTTGCATTAAAAACCAGAGCATGGCAAAATGTTGTGAGATAAAAATATCATTTTAAAACAAATATTTTAAAACGTTTCTTCTAATAGTGCACTATTTTTTGTGCTAACGTACACAATAGCAACTATTTTTGTACTAATGTACACAATAGCAAATATTTTGACAAATTAAATGAATAGATAAAACGAGATTTAAATTTCTTCGAAGTGTTTATCAGTAAAAGAATATTTACCTATACACCTTATATAAAACAGAGGTTTACAAGTTATACAAATTATTATTTTAACCACATTTACTTTATTTTAATCCCAAATGCACTAAAACTTTTCAACCTAAGTTGCAACATGTAATTTTCACAGCGAGTTCCATTCTTAATTTTCATACTCGTGCCATATACAGGTCCTCATTCGTTACGCAATCGGAAACTGGTCTTGCTGACAACAAGTAGCTGTGTAACGGCTTTGTCAGCTGCCGACGAATATCATGTCGTGCAGTCGGAACTCATAGCCCGCACTTTTTTTTTATTAGTGGTAAACAATAATGCTTATTCCACTAACCATCATGGTAGATACTCAAAGTGCCTGCCCTTCGCTGCGAGATATGCCTGAATCTTTTTGAAATGGTTTTGAGACGCTCAGCTCTATTCATCTTCCGAATATTGTAAATTGCTTCCCGAATATTTTATTTCAAACTAACCATCGTTAATATCTTTCGAGAGGAATTTTCTAATCAACAGTCTATTTCATCAGGCTTCTCCTATCTTAAAACTATTTCTGATTTGCCTGGATTCAAATTTTATTCACAAATCCTAAAGTCGCACTTTACAATGGAAATTCGGCACGAAAGCCTGTCCTACAATACTTTTACAATTTCTTTTCCATATATAACTACTTATAACGTTACTACAAAAATAAACTGACACAGATAGTGTAATTAACACGACCGAGCAAGTTGAATTTCCTGCATTAGCAGGAACGCCATTCTTACTGGGAATCATGCGCCCACTGAAGGTCAATCGTTTCACTAGTGTATATAAACCTCGATAGCCTAACGGAATGACTGCACGGTATTAATCCCCAGTTGGCATTAGTCTTTCAGATTTTATTATTTTGTTTGCTGAAATTTGTTCTTCGTTATTGCGTCTGTCATGATCCGACATAAAACCATGATTTGAATTGTTATAGAAGACAATAGTCATGTGCAAATAGTTTAAATATTGTGTCAACTCATTGCCACTAAACAAAATTTGAATTTAACGTTTGGCAGACAACAAATGTTTTGAGGGGATGATTTGAATGAAATGATGGCGCAAATAATTTTGGAGTTAGTAGCGCCTGATGTTTTCACCTTTCCATATTCAGAAAAAAAGTCACCCAGATAGCAGGTCCGTAAGGGCCCGTAAGGTTATCAATTTAGAATCAAGCAATTTTAAAATATCTTCTTTATTTTTTAATATGTAAATATATTTTACACTCTTACTATTGCACAAATTGCGTCTTCATAAATAAATCTGATTCCAAACGCCATTTTAACTATCCGTTTTTAAGCATTTAAATATAAATAATCTATTTTTACTGTTGCTAACGATTTTAAGCCAAGAAGTAGTTAAAGAGCACTAATGCTGTACATGATAATGCTTAGATTTTAAGAATGTGTTAAAGACAGTAACGAAGTTCTTAATAGCTCTAGTAATGTGCATCACTGCACTGAAGAAAAATCGCTGAGCACTACAGAATATTTTCTTTGCGTAACTAATAACATATAAAACATGTTTTGGAGAATTCAGCAATGAAATTTTATTTAGAGCAGTTATGCTTATGTCTAGATCAAGTACAAAATGTTTTATGAAAGTTGTTTTAGCTTCTAAATGCAATAGTGATTAAACCAGTGCATATCATCTTAAGAAATGGTTACAGTTAATGGAGTTGCAAGTAAAATAATACGTCGCTCTCTCTCTCTCTCTCCTCTCCTCTCCTCTCCTCTCCTCTCCTCTCCTCTCCTCTCATTGTCTCCTCAACTAGTTTGTCTCTTCACAGATTCCTCACTACCCATAAATTCCTTCGCGTCGCTAGCGGTATGTCCTCCAAGAGACATTTGGCAATTAAAGTGGGTAGACTATTGGACTAAATTACTGCCAAATGTATATTAGACATTTCTGGACTGTTAATTTATTTTATTTTTGGATTCCGGTTAACTCATGCCTTCGAACTCTATACCGATAATAAACTGCAGTTCATTTTAATTTAAACTCCTATATTCTTTCCTTTATGAGCAAAAGCCATTGGCACTCATTTAGTATGACATCTGGGTGAGCAATGCTTGACGCAACCGGCAGCGCTATGTCGGCGCAGGTGGGGAATATATTGCCCCTCCGCTGCGCGATGCTTCAGTGAGAGTTGAAATCTTGCGCAAGCAACGTGTTTGTTAGGCGATGCAATACAGTGTATCAAGTGAAATGGGGCAATACTAGTATTCTATTCCCCAATGATTATTTTCATTACAAGAAATGCATGGCGTGTTTCAAGATAGAGTTAACACTAACAACATGTGGCCCCCCTTGTTCCATCGATTTAACCTCCTGCAATTTTTATCTCTGGGGGGCGTTAAAAGAGAAAGTGTAAAAAACAAATCCACACATTTTAGATGAACTAAAACTAACATTTGTCAAGAAATTTCTGTCATTTATCAGAGGGAACTGCAGAGTATAATGAGCAATTTCCTAAGCAGGTGTCAGAAATGCCTGAACAAAAGGGAGGCAGTTGTAGCATCTCTTTGCTTAATGTACGTGAGTAATTTACTTTTCTTTTTAAGTGTTTATGTTATGTATGTTATAAATAACTAACGCGACAAACCGTACTTTATCTAATGCGGAATTCCTGTCACCTGCCCGCCGACGCAGCACCAGCCTCGCCGGCCGGCCGCTAGTTGCGAAACCGGTTGCGTGAAGGAGCGTTCACTCCGTATATGCACTACAGTGGTTAACTGTGTTCACTAAGACATTTCACTAGCGCTCTGGTGGATTTGAGAAAATAATACTCATTTGTTAATAACTTAGAACATAATTTTGAAATCGTTCTGTAATATACACAAAAACCCTGAAACGAATAAACATTTTTCATTGTGTACTGTATTTTTCAGTAACTGCACGATCGAAAGGATGGCATATCTCTATAAAGAGGATATAAACCAGGCACAGTTCCAATGCCGGGAATAAAATTATCACAAATCACCGAGAGTATAGCAGCTACCAACTCTTCAACAAATACTGCAGATACGTTACGTGCAGAATAAATACTCTTGGAGCAATTGCTGCTGCTGGCTGCAGTCCTGAGTGACAGTGGAGAGAACGGATCAACTGTTTGCGTGGCCGCCTGTAAAAGTGTAAATGTTCCATTATTATTTTTTCGTCAAATATAATGTAACCTACGCGTTGTCCTTAACTTTTAGATATAAATTGATGGCGGATTTTTTGGCAGATAAAATATTGTAACGGTGGCAAATATTCTTTGATTGCAGCAGAAAATAAAATTGTAAACTTCAATTTATAGCGTAGTATGCATGTATTATTTACATGTATGCATGTATTATTTACCGAGTAAATAATTGTAATGGTGGAAAATCTCCTTTAACTTCGGCAGAAAGAAAAATGCATCTGAACGTGAGGAATCGAAACCACTATCTTCACAACTATACCATGACGCTCTAACCGTCTGAGCTATCACGTCGTTGCGTTTGAGAGCCTTATTATCTAGCTATAACTTTGGAAGTTACTACATTCGGCTCTCCCCGCTGTCGCTACAGCCAATAGCACTGGTTACACCGAGAGTTACACGTTCTCCGTGTAAGGTTAAATGATAAGTTATAATCGATAATGATGCCACGTGTTCTAACCAATCAGCATTGCTTTCAAGAAGGTTCTAGAAGAGAGGGGGAATGAAAGTTAGGGGAAAAACAGTAAGTATAATAGACTGTTATGTAACGTGATATTGCGTGCAGGAAAAATATACTTTAATATAAAGACAAGCAAAGAGTCCTCTAGCGCGAAACTGTGTACCTTTATACTTACCAGTAGCTCATTTAAACCTAATTTCGTCATAATGTTTTGCACATAATATTAAAAAATAATCTAATATCTTGTGGAGAGCTAAGAGGTGGCGTTGCATCTCAAATGTCCATCTCTACACTAAACAGTCTCTGTCCTTCGTGTCTACGTATCAATGAAGCAAAGCGTGAAATTCTTTGGAAAAGTATCCACTATTTTTACTAACGTTTTCTGCATTATAATTTGTATGGAGCCTTGAATATGTCAAAATTCTGACCATATTGAGATTGAATGACAAAGTATGGATATTTCTGAGCAGATGTTGTACCTAATTATCACCAAATCTAATTATTAGAAGTTCCATTAAGCTCTCTAGAAGAGAAAGTAAACGAGAGGCCTAATAGCTGGTTCCCGAACGTTATTGATGAAGTTTAGAGCTTTCACTTTGGGAACGATGATCAGAGAAGCCTTCCATATAAATTGACATCAGCCTAGACCGTCACAGATTCAGAATGCTGATGAAATATATTCTCCTGTTGGTGGATTATTTACTTTTGGAAGAATAGAATGGTTTCAGTGAAGGATAGTGATGCTCAAATTGCACATTTTCAATATAACAAATATCTACGAAGTACATATAAGTAGAAAAAACTGGGGGGGGGGGAGATCAGTTACATATATTATATCAGGATAAAGTGATTAGAAGTTCACTATATACTTAAAACTTGATGCGCGTTTTTTTAAGAAATATCCTTTTTAACATGCGTTCATATGCTAATGGTTAGATTATGTCAGAGCGAGTCTCCCTGTGACGTCACCTAGATTATAAAAAACCGTAACCGTCTTTTGGGAGAGGATCGGTGAACTGGATTGTCAAGAAATTCATTCGCAAGTGATTGGGACCAAGTTGAAGCTTTGAAGCTATAGACATTTAATTACATTGAGATCCCTCATTTCGCTGTTTTGCGATTTTGGTCCGTTTACCTGTAAATTTTGTACAGTAGCTTGAGTTGCCCAGTCAATGCATCGCCTTTAAGTGTATATGTAAAAATTGTTACGGAATTACATAGTGTTCTTCCTAAAATTCTTTCTAACCTAACAAGAAAGGATTCATAATGTGGATAGACTTTGAATTGAGGGACATAGTTAATTCTTTTATTTTATTCATTCTACCTGACGTGGGAAGACAAGTTCTACTATGAAGATAATTCAAATATAATAGCCTTGTTTTCTAATTAATACAGAAAACGAACTGTATCCACAAATAAAATTAGATCATTGATAGCATTTCAGATTCTTAAGAACTAAAATAATAATTGAATATAAATTCTAGATAATTTAAATAAAATAAGAATAGAAACTACTGCTTTAAAACTCTCAACTCTTAAGTCTCTATAATGCGGAAACTGAATTTTAATAAAGCTGCAAAAAAAAAAACAACAACAACAACAACAGCAAAGCGGTGGTGGAAATGCAGAGCCGCTATATCACATCAGAATTATCAATTGCTTGTTTTTAATTGTGTTCAACGCCCGATTTTAATGCTAGGGCATCACAGGTGGTGAACACTGGTGATACATGGGATGATATGATAAATTTGGAAAGAATATTTTTTAAATTAGAGAAAGGAAGCATTTAGGACCTAAGTTTTTAGGGTACGTCCCCGGCATTTGCCATTTATGAGAACTGAGGATAACCTTTAAAAAAAACTCAATCAGGGAGAACAGTCCGGCCTCTAATCGAACCCCAGACCTATTACACACGAGCCGTGCCTTAACGATCTCGGCCGCGTATCAGTAAATTATTTGTGAAATACGATTTCCTAATACTAGAAATAATATATGGTTACATCTTCAAAAATACCATAAAATAGCACTCTTTAAAAAAAGTTAGAGCCAGAAGCAGAGAGATATACCTACAATAACAAAAATCTCTTAAGACAGAAGGCAGCAACAGGTGCAATCCTTGTTCTTTTTATTGATGATAAATATCTGTAAGACTCCTAGAATATAATACTTTTGGTAAATTAACTTTTTTCTGTCTAGCAAGAAGTTTCACCCTTAAAAAGAATGCCAGTGGTACTTTGAAAAGAGAATGGCTTATCTCTCCTCAAAGATTAAGCTTTATGTACTCCTTGTGAGCGCTTCTAAATTGACAGTGTAACGTTCTGCAGGGTCAACTTCTTTGATGACGTTATAGACTTCTCTGAATTCTGACTTTAGCATACTGAGAAGGGCTAGTTCTCTACCGGATATAGAATTGTTTGCTATTCTATCGCATATTCCCTACTTCTGGATAATAGTATCTTCAGTAGATCTGGCAACATGTTTAATTTGAAACAGTGTTTTAAAACATAAGATGATAATGCATCAAGAATCTTATTCTCAATTTTCATTAATGTTTGCCAATGCAGCGAGTAAGCAAACAGGGTATATAGTATGATCGAAGTTTGTCCAAAAATTTCTGACTAGGCTTACTCGGTACGAATGCCCCCTGTACTCCTAACAAATATGCTAATGTATCAGCTCTTGTTTGATTTGAGTAGTGTTTAACGCCCTTTTTACTACTGAGGCACTACAGGCGGTGGACACTGATAATACATGGGATGAAATGATAAATTGGGAAAGGATATTTTTTTAAGGAAGGAAGCGTTCCAAGCCTAAGTTTATGGTACCTCCCCGGCATTTGTCAGTTATGAGGACTGAGGAAAGCCTGGAAAAAAAACTTAGTCAGGGAGGAGGACCTGGTGGGATTCGAACCCCAGACCTCCCGCTCACGAGTCGGCGCCTTAACGACCTCGGCCACCCGTGGCGGTTGGTTTATTTACGGACGCTCTTTAACATCTCAGGTCATCAGCGTCCCATTCAATTCAGGGCGTGAAACGGTCGACAAATTTTGCTCAGAGACCTCTTCTTTCAGGCTTGAGGTTCTTTATCGTGCCGTAAATGTACGACACGGGACCCACGGCTTTACTTCCTTCCGAAAGAAGTCATACTTAGGATTTTTACGCCCGAAAAAATCCATCGATCCTGTCCGGGTTTGAATCTGCGATCTTGGGTTTAGGAGGCAAGTATGGTTACCACTACACCACCAGGACCGACATCATGCCCTAGGAAAACATTTTTTTATTTAAGTTAAGGTACATAAAAGTATCATCAATGTTATATTTTCTTGAATTACAACTCTAGATATTGCCTAACAAATCTTTCAAAACAAGTTTCAAATTTTGTTTTGTAATGGTTGAAGAAGAAAATGCTCGGGAAATGCCGTCGGTTGTGTATATTAATTTGCCAGTGCGCTGCGAGCAGACGCACACTTGTTTGCTATGAGTGGTCTGCACGTTTATTTAACACTCGTTCCACATACACACAGAATAATAATTATAATATAAACGGGACTACTTGTGTTTTATTTGCAAACCGATATACGTGAATTAACCTGAGAGTCTCTCTGCTTGAAATATAAATAAATGTCCTTTAATTGTCATCACTAAGCGTGAAAAACATTGTAGAGAATATTGCAAATATTTTTTCAATGCACCTTTTGAGTTCTAGCTATTAACTTTTACTAGTAAATGCTTTGTTTCTCTCACCCATATTGAATTTTTTTTCCCATGCAGAATACTACACATGTAGTTGCAATGCATTTATTTCAGTGGCACCAATGCAATATAACTTCAACAGGCGCACGGATTCAATTTGTCTGCCTTTTATAATTATACTTTACATTTTATTAAATACAAAATATTATATTAGACATTTTTCAATAAACTATAAAGCATATATATGTATTGAACAATAAAATAGAAATCTAAAATAAAATACATAAAAAGGGAAAACTAACCACAAATAAGAAATAAATAGGAAGAAAAAAAACAGAAAGAAGTCACATTAGGGATGTTGCACATGCAACTGAATTCAATCAGCTTGTTTCCCCTCCTCCCCTCTCCCGATTATTTAGACTTGAGCTCTCTCACTTTCATCAGAAATTTACATAATCTCTTCTCGCATCCTTACCTGCCAGGACCATCTACCCATGTTCGATCTCGTAAAGGAGTGTGATAGATACTTTTCTTCCATTCTTTCGTACATTTACATTCAATCAGTGTATGTATCCATGATTCCCCGTCCTCTAGGTTTTCGATCCCGGTGATGAAGTGGTAACCATACTTGCCTCCTAAACCCAAGAGCGCGGATTCAATCCCGGCCAGGACCGATGGATTTTTTCGGGCGTAAAAATTCTAAGTTCGACTTCCTTAGGAAAGGAAGTAAAGCCTTGGGTTGCATGTCGTAGATTTACGGCATGTAAAAGAACCTAAAGTCTGAAAGAAGAGGCCTTTGAGCAAAATTTATCAGACGTTTCATGCTCTGAATTGAATGGGAGGCTGATGACCTGAGATATTAAAGAATGTCCGTGAATAAACCAAATCAACAACAAATATGCACATATAAAACCAATAATAAAAAAAATGTGGAATTTGAGTTCAGGAGAAGATCACTGCCTTCTAAACTGCTCGGCCACCCCTACTTTATCCTAATGTTCTCTTTACAGATGCTTATGATTATGACTATTACATTTACAGGTGAATCGCCTACTGCAGTGTGCACTCGCTGCATGCGCTTGTGAATACAGGTTTACGAGTGTCCCAAGTTCTCCGATCGACACAAATTTTGGCCATAGCTATTTTTTTTATCAAAGGGCTTACTTATATTGTCACCGTCAGATCTTAGAGCAGCGGTGACCTTCATGCAAGAGCACCCTTCGTTACTCAGTGCAGTGTGAGATAAGTAAACCGATAGTAGCACACGGAGGTTAAACTTCGTCTTTTGGAGAGGAGTTATTGCAAACACAGCTCATTTCAAGCTCGGTCATTCGCAACTGTTTTAGTTCGCAATGAGAATATTTACATTTTTTGATGAATATGAAGGAAACGCAACATGTTTAGTGGACCACACAAGTCAACATATATGAGAAAGTTCAATGTTCACACACATTACATTCAAATGTTTAATAAACTAATTCAATTAACGATCAAAATTCTTCTTAATATTATTATTATTTGGGTTATTATTATTATGCCTATTATCATCGTCATTATTATCGTCCTATTTTTCAGAGAGAGCTGCCTGCTTGTCGGTACGAAATCTTATACCAGGAAGAGCCTTCTTGAATTTCATGGGAAATTTCCTCAGCCACATTTCCCTCATCTTCACATACCTGCTACTAGAATCCATTTATGCATGATTCAACATATTGATGTGGACATTTCTTTACTGCTATGAACATAAAGAACATAAAAAAGAAATCTAATTTGTGATATGAATTTAAAAGCTGCTCTTATAATTAACAGTGCGCAGTTAATCCACCCTTATATTGCATTTATTTTAAACAGCAGAAGTAAATGCAAGAGTATAATGCTAGTAACGAATGTGGGTGCGATATTGTGTATACCATTTTAAATGCTTTTGTACCAGTAACTACTATTTAACAGTTAATAAATAGTATGTAATATATATCAGATCTATATTTATTGTGTGGCAATGTTAATATATTGCATTATGATAATGTCTGGTTAACACCATTAGAAGCGCTCTTCAAACCGAAGATAATTTAGTGTAAACTAATTATATTCATAAAATGAAGCATCGAAAACTAAACTGTAAATCAATGTTCCGCAGCAGCGACAAGCTGCCTCTGAATGAATTCTACGTAGGGTTTGTCTGCAACTCGTCAGCATTGCTTGTGAGTACACAGAAAAGCGACTGACTTGATCATCGCTGATTGAGAGTTCTTGCTTGTCACAACTGCGATTCCGAGTTTGACACCCATGGCGGCGAATTTTTTTTTCTTTTTTTTTTATTTTTTAGTTCTCCTTTTCCAGATTAATTCTTCCGATTTTCCACTTTTTCTTATACCATTCATTCTACCAGTACATCTCAAAATCTGTTCGGTGGCCTCATCCACGAGACTAGTAGGACTACATGGGATATTTTTGGTGTCGATCCTGGTAGTCTAGAGGTAACCGTACTTGCCTCGTAGACCCAAGATCGCGGGTTCAACCCCGACCAAGGTCGATGGGTTTTTTCCGGGCGTAAAAATTCCAGGTATGGATTCCTTCAGAAGGGAAGTAAAGCCGTGAATCCCATGTCGTAGATTTACGGCAGTTAAAAGAACCTCAAGCCTGAAAGAAGTAGCATCAGAGCAAAATTTATTGGCCGTTTCACGCCCTGAATAGGACGCTGATGACCTGATATGTTAAAGAGCGTCCGCAAATAAATAAAGTAAATAAATTATTCACCTCTATATGTGCATCTCTGGGTGCGAATTTGATGTTTTCATGAATTGGCTCTCGGGAATAATTTCACATTACGAACTCGTTCCCACCTAACTCATTAACCCGATTCCAGGATTTTCTGTTTATAATGAACTCGCCCTAAGCCGATGTGTGAAGATTTTCCTTTCGTTTTAAACAGACCTAGATAGTCAATGCTATTATTGCTGACATAGCTAAAATGTTGGATGTCATATGGTACTTGCAGAAAATTACAAGAATTGCAGAAATCATTTCCTTACATTAATGAACAGTAAAAGGAAAGTTTAAAATATACTATCTAGCTAAACCACATACTGCTATTATTTTTGTTGTACGTTTCAATTCTTCTTTTCGTTGGTTTTATTGCATTCATTAAAGCAGTTGCTATATATTACGCTATAATTAAAATGATGTAATTAATTTGAAAGTTATTTAATTTGAACATCCTTTAGTGCTAATGGAGTTAACATTGTCACAGATAACAAATAGTCTTATTTTAATTAGTAACTATTTTATTTTTTCTGTTAAAGAAACGTTAGGGCTTATTGAATGTTATCTTTAAACTCAATTTATTGCACTTTTCTATACAGAAGAGTATGAACATTGTTGAAAGGAGCTCCCCGTAATTTTGTCGTAAGATGCGTTCTAGCACGCCCCTCCAAATGATTTATCTTCCTCATCTTCTGCATACTTTTAACTCTTATGGTGCCCTTCTCCCGTTCTGACGTTAAAGTAATTTACGAACTTATTAAAAGTAGAGCCTCCTTCCCTGACAGAAAATACCGAGAGTACGAGTGGTGGGAAATTCACCGGGTTCGTTAAACATGTCGACTATGTTTGGATGTCAAGAAACGGTGCTTCTTTAGTCTTCATCTTTATCAAGCCTCAAGATCACAACAAAGTGTGAATTTTAAAAATATCATTTGCATAGCAGGTAATGTTGACAAAAAGGAAAATAAAAACGGTGGTGACTATAGGTTCTGACACAAATTCTTGCTTTGCGAGGTAATCTGCGGTTCCATTCATTGCGTAGAGGGACGTAAATCTTTGCGCGACCGTAAAATCAACGCATTAGTATCGATTTTTTGACAAAGTGTGTGTAGCCTTGTAGAACTGGACCGAACAGACTATTTATCACCAGTGTCAAATGAATTGCCTGCTATAATGGAGAAACTGTCCCTCTCTCGAAGGCAGCGGATGTGGTACTTGCACGATGAGTGACCATTTCATTTTCTACGCATCGTCTGAAACCCCAGTCGCATATTTGCCAGTGAAGTGTAAGAGGATGTTCAGTGTTTTGGCCGCATTATTCCCTGATCTGAAACCTTTAGATTTTCAGTTATGGTAATGTTTAAAGACTTTGGTGTGTTAATCCATCATGGACTAGTACAAACACTGCGGGACAGTGTATTCAAAATTGTCATATTGTCAGGAAAACAGGTAATGTTTAAGCATTCATGTTCTTTATGATTTTTTTTCCTTCTTCTTTTGGCAGCTACTACCTTTTCCGAAAACATGAAATCACAGGGTGAAGCTGAAATAATTCGTTTAGACACCCCCGTAATAAATGATAAGGAAAAAATTAATCATTGTCAAGTAAAATGTATATACCAATCTCTAGGGTTAAAGTTATCTCATGTACCATAATTGTAAGGTTATTGCTATTCCAAGTATTATAATTGCGAGTTTATGTGTTCCCTAGCTGATCTGAACTGAGTACAGAAATCCTGTTTTATGTTTTGTAAACAAATACACCCTCTGATACTCGGGAAAGGTGATGGCTGTGTCCTTGACAAGCAGGGTTCTTTTGTAAATGACCAAGTTCAGCTTTGTTATATTAGGTGCGGAGATTCGCCGTAAAACCGAGTGATGCAAAGGAGAAATTAGGCCGATAACATTTCAAAGAGAATGCTATGGCAGAAGTGCGGACATTCAGAAACTCACGTAGACCCTTGATCCAATAAGCAATCTAGAAATATTTTATAAAATTGTACCCACCAATGGAAGCCCGTATTAGGAAAGCTATATGAGATGCTCCTGGACGCTTAGATTTAAAAGAATAATGTTTGCATGGGCAGACCGAAGGAACAGTTTATTTAAGCTTATGATTTTGAGGCCCGAGGTCAATTTTTCAGGGAGAGTTCAGTTCATCAGTTCGCAGGGAGAGTATTCAGTGTTCAACTCCGCTAAGTTTCCCACGTGAGAGTTTAGTGTCAGTTACTAGTTCAGTATTAGTTTAGTATCAGTGAGTTAAGTAGATAATTAGGCATCCCATGCCAGTAATTCGAGTTTAAGTCTGCGAAGAAGTTATTTTAGACAAAGTTTTATAAAAGTTTGTGCTGAAGTAATGGGTCAAAGCGTCAGTATAGGAGAACTATAGAAAGTGTCGTTAATAGCTGGTTAGAGCGATGCCTAAAATTCTCCAGGCAGTAACCGAGTTTCCTTGCACCATAATAGACAGTGAACAATAAAGTGCAGTTCATCACTACAAATCAATTTATTCCGTTGTTCACATTCTGGTCATATCCCTTTCTCTGTTATCTACGGATAGCAAAAAATCCATCCAAAATCGGAGCAACTGTAAAACAGCGGGTATTTATTACGGAGGAAGAAATCATTAAATACAATAAGTGATACATTCGAAATTGAGTAATCATTGTTTGTTTGTGTGTCTCGCTCTCATCCTATTTCACCTTATGATTTTTATTAAGGGGACAGTCTCGTAAGACAAAATATTTCGTACGAATCGTTACATAATATAAAAATTCCGTATTAGTATGGAACATGAAATTAGCAGGATTTCTGTTGATACGTTTAGTCGATTGAGTGACAACACATTCTCGCAATGCGGAACTTGTGTACGAGAGTGGTAAGGTCCATAATCCATTTGTGCTTCCGACATGTAGGGAGAAGTTTAACGGCAAATGCCTTACCTGTCATAGAAGCCAGACCTCATGCAACGGCCGCCATATATAATGCATTGTTGATATTCTATATTTAAACGCCATGCACATCAATTTATAGAAGTGTGCTAATAGGTATAGAATCAATATTTTTAAATTTGTTAGGACACATTTTTCTGGTTTATGTCCTTAGGAGTTATTTTCACAAATGCGCGATAAATGGTGCATTAAAACAAGAAAACTAATGAATTAAAAGATAAAGTGCTTTAATATGATTACATATTTCTTAATTCACTTAATATATAATGTTTCCAAGACAACACTACTTTGTAAAGCTCCTTGATGTCCTGTGAACATAGAGCTATCCATACATGACTGGGTGTCAGTGATTTCTATTTATTTTCCAATATTTTAATGGTCTTCTAACTTAAACAGCTCTATACGGCTAACTCAATTACGGTTAAGAGCAATTATGCCATTTTTTCAAATAAAAATAGGCATTTGAACTGAATTTGTTTATGCTATGCATGTTTTGACTTGAATTGCTTAGATACAAACATCACAAAGGAATGTGTAGTTAAATTGTGCATTTTACTATTTTTTTAATAAATATTAAGTTTGTTTTCAATTTGATGCCATTAAAATTATGTGACACTTCATTTGTTTGATTTTCCTGCAGTGGTCTCATATGAAGGTAAACGTATCAAATATACGCGTCTCATTTTGAAGCAAAAGATACTCCAATTACACCTTGTTGGTGTGGTGCCGTGATATTTCCACTTCACTTTGCTTCTAGTCTTTTTGTTTCCTCTTTATTTTATTTTCTTGACTATCCTGATTCTTTCTCATAAACAGCATCTATATCTAATTGGTTAAGCTCTAACGAAAGCTGAGATGCGATGTCAACAAATGTACATGGTAGTTAATCTTAGTACAAACGTGTTATTTCTCCTCCCTTGTAAATAGTTCACAAAACATTTGTTTAACTCCGCCTGTTACTTAGGCCATTAACCAATAAAATAATTGTTTTAGGTTTTCCAGCAATTACTCGTTTTAATTGTGTTTGAAACTGTTGTATTGATTATAATACTGTGACCAGTGGTCACTGTGGGGGCCGTTAGAGATGTGTTTGGTTCAATGTTCACACTTTATTCCATATCCACTTAATTCCTTTTCTCTTTCTCTTCTCCGCTTTTACATTCCAGCATAGCGCAGAAGGATACAGTAACATCAGCTTTGTATGCAGGGTATATAGCATGTAGCGGTGGTTGTTCATTAGTTGGAATGAAAAAAAATGCATACACACTTTCACAGTAGGCATCTATTTAATATATTTCAAAGTTGGACCGAAAAACAACAGTAATATGTAGTATGATGTTCTGTAAACAGACTCGCATACATTATGATAGCGTTGCCACGTGACAGGTAAATCAACAATGAACAAATGAAGGCAGGATTATAGCATTATGTTCTGTTAACAGATGTGACTCATATCACGTTATGCTAGCGTTGCTGCAACAAAATGGATCCAAGATGATCGTTTGAACAGCGGAAAGGAATTTTGAAGTGGTATTGGAAAACCGAGAATGTTGCTGAAGTTCAAAGCTAATGGACACGTGTATACAGAACAAAACCGCCGTTGGACTTCCACCTATGGAGATGTTGTATACCATATAAAACCAACTACACTGGCAGCACTTCTGGAAGAAATTGAAACGGCATGTGCTGCAATCGCTGAGAACACTTTCGCAAACATTGCTCAACCAGTAGTTCAACGTACTCAGAAGTGTATCGACGCTCATCATTTTCTGTTTGTGTGAATTCAGTTTTGTTATGTTAACACAGTTTTTTCTTTGCCTGAAGTGTGTGTATATTTTTTGAGTTCCCTGTATATATAAGTATGTTCAATGACATTTTTACTACCAAGACAAGCGGTTAAATTGGAATTTTTTTTAAAGGAAGAAAGCGTTCCAACCAAAGTTTAGGGTTCCTCCCTGGAATTTGCCATTTATAAGAATTGAAGAAAACCTGGAAGAAGCTTTAAAAAAAAACATTTTAACGAATCTGCCCCCTTTGTTGGTCCTGTTTTGTGTTAGCATTAATTCGTTGCATTTGGGTGACTTATCTTTCCTGAAGTGTTCTTTAAGCAGAGGTAATCTTTATTAATTGTTCCAGTAAGTGAGATAGTTATTAATTTTGGTTTTGTAATAATTTTCTTATTGTGGATACAACAATGAAATTTCTTTATCAAACAATTTTAATCCAATTATTATTTTAAAGAAAACAGATAAATAAATTTTATTGTAGGTAAAAACCACTGAACTTGGAACACATTCGTCTTTCTGCGTGTTGTTTTGTGCTGTGTTTGAATTGTTTAGAAGAAGGTAAATACAGAATGCTTCTATGCTATTTTGAACGAAATCACGAAATATTCTTCACTTTGGCTACAGTGTTTTAAAAGTATATAAGGAATAATTTTACAATGTAAATAAAACGTGAAATTCTTCTTTGATATACATATATAGTTTAGGAATTAGTTATAGCTTTTATGCTGTATCAAGTACTGTGGATAAATTTGTAGCCCTACTTTATTTTGTCTTATTCTGAGATAAATTTCTTATTTTGTTTTGATGAGTAAACATCTCAATACCCCGTTTACATATTGTATTTATGTTCTTAATGCGCCTTGGTGTTACGTCTTAAGTCATTATTAATTTATTGGAGAAGTATATTTTTGAAATCGTCTAAATCTTAACGCGTGCTTTAATAATTGTGTTACAGGTCTTTGTTTTCTTCTCCCGAGACCTGTGGTACAAATACCTTCCAAATGGTGGATTTTTATCACACATAAGGTTTTTAATTAAAATGGGGGAGAAACTACGCGATACTGAGTTTTGGGAGTACAATGCAAGCCATTGCTAATCAAAATTCATCGTGCAAAGCAAGTTAGCGAATGCATTTATTGTTACTGTTTCATGTTCGCCTAGTCTGCAGTGCGTACGAATATTACACAGACCGCCAGTTGCCCTAGGAAATCCAACAACTATTTCATGGCGCTACTTTGTTCAGCAATAACAAGTGAATGTGTACCTCTAGCTCCGGGGCGCTGTAGGAACGCTGCCATCTGCCTCTTGTGCGTTCTTCGTGTGGGATCTTGAATTAATGATCGGTGCAACAGTGGAAGTTGGGAGATTGTTCCGTTTTCATGAGACTATACAAAATTCAACACCTGCCACCTGGAAACAACATTAAAGCTTGCCTCTTGATGCGCACATCACGTCCTTATACAGTGCCTTCTTTGTAGCAGTAAGTGAAACACAAAGAAGCTCTTTGCTTTCCTCTACTCCATTTGTATAAATGGAAACTCTCAACTCTGGAGTCAAAAGTGCAGTACACCTCTTAAAAGTAATTCAATTTTAAATGAGATAACCTTTATGGAGGAAGTTCTTGCCATTTAATTCTACAGAAGCGTAATTTATTCTCTGCGTGACATAACTGCAGCAGGTTCATCTTACACTTTAAGGCGTAATAGTTTTGTAAAAAAGAAAAGAAATGTTCCATAACTAAAGTAAACTACGGGTACTATGGTCGATAAACTTTACTGCATCTGTTCGTACCCCCCCCCCTTTCAATTTTTGGCTGTTTTCACATTTTAAGTATATTTTACTAAATAATGGATAACATTTTACTAAATTATAAATTATATTTTACTAAATAATGGATAATGAATAACATCGTGGCATAAGCTCCTACGGTTAACAGACGCGTGTTAAACAAACTATGTCATATCAACTATGCGTCAGTAAGTGGGCCACTGATTTTAATTGCAAAGAGCATGGTTCCAAAGTATCAAGGTTTATTATTACTTTTATTTTAAATTTTGAGATTTATGATGGTTGCAATTTACAAATGAAAAATGTTATTTGGTCAACTGTTTTGCTCTGTTAACTACGTACATTTTCCCCCAAAGAAAAATATGAAGGGGTGTTAAATAGGGCGATCGCAATGGGTCCTATTCTCCCTAGTCAATGTTCCCCTAATTCTGCTGCTAAATGTGCGCGCCTATCAGTGCTTAAAGTGTAATAGAGCTTCAGCAAATTGGAATTATATGTTTTTGCACACAGCACGATAAGTTTGCACTTGGAGTCCGTTATTATGGGAAAGAGAAAACTGTCCAGTGAAATAGAATATCCTACGCCTGCGCACAACCTTCTTCTGCAGAAACTATGTCTAATAAACGTTCGTTCTGTGCTTCTATATGTGTGGCAAAAAGTGAAAGTGTTTGTATGCCTTCTTTAGCTAAGGCAATTAGCTATTTTTAAGGTAATAGGCATCCAAATAGGACGGCTAGTCAAAAAATACTGTTTTTTTTTCTCCTTCCAGCATGCAATACACTAGGCTCGGTCCAGATTGGTGTGATCTTTTTCAAAGTATTCTTCGTTGAGTTGAATGCACTTTGCCCAACGCGTCTGCCAGTTCTGGAAGTCATCTTTTGGCATCTTATTCAAAATCGCCTCAACCTTTTACACAACGACCTCGGAAGTACCAAAACTCCTTAGCTCCTCCTTAGGTCCTTTTTCAGACAAGGAAAGAGAAAAAATCACAGGGAGCTAAGTGAGGGGAATATTAGGGAAACATTCGAAATCCCCTACATACTTCCACTCGCACCGCTTTTGTTCAGGGGTCAGTAATCTTGGGACCCACCTTGCACAACCACGTCTCATGTTCAAGAGATCACGCAGAATAGAAAATGTACTGCTATGGGAAATGTGTAACGTGTCTGCAAGTCTTTCAATTTTTATTCGTCGGTCTTCACAAACAATGACGCCAGCTGTGTTAACCACGGTTTCGTTTAATGCTGTTGCTGCAGCACCTGGACCGCCTTTGCTTTGTTGCTGAAACACGGCCCTCCTTAAATTCCTTGAGCCATCTAAGTGCTGTGGATCAGGGCAGAATATCATCACCGTATGCCTTCTGCAACAAGTTCTAAGCTTCCATGACAGATTTCTGCAAACGAAAGCGAAATTTCGACGCAGCATATTGCTCTTCACGAATCAACTGCATTTTGTATGAAGGTGACTAGCGAACTGACGTAGTTTGTTGCTCTCCCCTATGTACAGACGCATGAGCTAGTGAACTTGTGCTTTTGCCCACCAATCAGAGCTGATCCGTTTTCATAATGTTTCAATAATGTTTCTTTTGTGTGCGCAATAAAAAAACAAATAATAACTCGCAGTCTTTGTTGACTTGCCTTGGTAGTACACTGAAAACCAATAAGTATTATAGTTTACGTGATGTTGAGGCAGGTAGTAGAGAAATAGCCTCCAGCTGTGGGACGCAGAATGAATGCAGAAATATCTTGCGTTAGCTCTATATCGTTGATCAGGTCAGGAAGTGTGTTAACACATTACCAACCTATGCAACACCAAGCAAATAAATATCACGGCAGTAAATTCTTATGAAAAGGACATGAGGTGCACACTTTAAACATCTTTTAATAGTACCTAACGCCCGTTTTAACCGCTGAGGCATCACAGGCGGCGAACACTATGATACATTAGATGAAATAAATAATAAATTAGAAAGATTTATTATAAAGGAAGGAAGTGTTTTAGGCCTAAGTTTTAGGGTTATCCCCGGCATTTACCGTGAGCACTGAGGAATACCTGGAAAAAACCTCGGTCAGAGAGGACGATCCTGGTGGGAACCGAACCCCAGACCTCCCGGTCATGAATCCGCGCTTTAACGACCTTGGCTACCCTTGGCGATACTTCAAGCGTGGAATGTGCTTTTAAACCGATGCTTAACTCATGAGGGAGAGGTTAGAGAACGTAAGTTCCTTAAGAAAAACTTCTGTTTGTTCTTTCATTCTTCAAAGTTTGTGATCCTGTTACTTACTGTTCAGCCCTAAGCTGAAAATGTTACACTGTTTGCTACGAAACAGAGTTGTGCCTTCTTACATCATATGTTGCGACTCTACTTGTGTGTTAAGCAGTTTATTTAATGATTGCAATTTTATTTCATATACTTGTTTTTAACTTTTACAACAAATGATAATCGCATGATGTTAACCTAGGGAACGAGCAAATCGTTACCTTTCACTAATTGCTCTTTCAGCGAGCTCAACAAATGAAGTCGAAGATACATACACCTTAGCCTCACCTTGTTGGACAACACTGTACATTGATCCTTTATTAGTTAATTGAAGGTTCCTTCTTTACCAGATCTTTCATTTGAAGGCTGTAAAAGACACTAACTACCAGTTTAAATTTCTATCTTTTATGAACTAAAGAAACTAACAGAAAAGAATCAAAATGGAGTCTCCAAGAGGCTGTTGATTGATTGTATTTACGGACGCTCTTTAATATCTCAGTCATCAGCGTTGCATTCAATTCAGGCCGTAAAACGGCCGATAAATTTTGCTCAGAGGCCTCTTCTTTCAGGCTTGAGGTTCTTTATCGTACCGTAAATGTACGACACGGGACCCACGGCTTTACTTCCCTTCCGAAGGCAGCCATACTTAGGGTTTTTACGCCCGAAAATATCCATCGCTCCTGACCGGGATTAAACCCCGCACTCTTGGGTTTAGGAGGCAAGTATGGTAACCACTACACCACCAGGACCAACTCTAAGAGGCTGAAAGCATATTGACTCAAGCGACGAAAGAATGGAGTTTAATAAAGAGCCACAAGGTAAGATACAGTTTGCTAGAAATAGATGAAATACGAAGAAGAGTAAGTGTGCAATATTGCAAGGAGGAAAGGAGATGTCAAACATTTGATGAATATGTAGTGGTTAGTGATAGAATTGAGAAATGCGCTCTCCAGTGGTTTGGGCATGTGAAAATAATGGATGAGGAAAGAAACATGGCGCAAGATTTTGTTTGAATTTTCACCGCCTGGAAAGAGGAAACGAGGGCGACTTAGAAGAGAGAGGAGTGCAGTAATTCATAGAATGATGAGCCGTCATTTACCAGAAAGAAAATGGAGGAAGGGAAGAAGGGGAAACCACTGAATAATGGAAGAGGCCTTAAAGAAAGAACCCTATTACAACAACTTATTCTTCTCTGCCAGTCTCTGAGCTGTTAATCTAGCATTCTGCAATCTTGCATGGGTCTGTACTCATTTGTCAGTATGCAGTTAACAATAAACGACAGGTCTTGTCCTATACCAGGAACTTGATTATTTCAGTTAGATGTGTTGCCGGCCTATAGCGGGCCGTGATGACGAGCACACAGCTGCCTAATACTGACAAGTATTTCGTAGCGATAACGTTGTCAAGTAAATGAAAGTATCGATACAAAGTAAATATCACATTAGCGGAACTCAATCGATGCTAAAAAGTTCACAAGATATTAAATTGCCTTAACATTCAAATTAGCAAAATTATATTTCAATAATCTGCGTTAGCTTTTAACAAGGTGATACGTTTGCATGACCCTTGTTTAACAACTGTTAATATTTGCAAAATTGCGGTCTTAAATCAGACAGCATACGTTAAATTTTTACATTTGCATCTTTTAAACATCGTTTTTAATTTACGAAAAGTGGGATTTTTACGAAGATATAAAATGTGAAAATCCTCATCATAAGGTTGTGGAGAGAGGTTAGAACAGGCCAAACACAATTTATCTCTCTTTCCTATTGCTTGCGTAAAGGATGCCATTGTTTCTTTTCATTTTATTGGTGACAATCCCGGCATTTCAAAAGCTACTGTTTTCAACGTTATCAAATAAATTTCTCCAGTAATTCCATCAATAAGGGGAAAGTGTATAAAATTCTTGTATTTGCTGGAACACCCACAAATTATGAATAGTTTTTGTCACTGCACCATTTCCCTGGTGTTCTGGCAGCAAAATATTGAACATATTAAAAATTCAATTTCCTGTAGGCAATATAACCTATTGTATACTTTTCCTTGAAATGTTTTAGTAATCAGTGACTCTAATCTCAAAATAATATATATATTTGTGACTTAGACCAGCACATGATAGTGCAGGACTGTGCAAAGGGAATGAACTGATTTCATGAAGCTATATTTTATCAATAAAAATATTGTACAATTTCAAATAAGTCACACTGTTCTACTGATACTCAAGTTTTATTTTACGCGTTGAATGTGATCATCACTTGCCGTACGGACCACAACAAAGCGATGTAAAAGTTTCTTCCAAACGCATTGTAGCATATCACGACTGAGCCCTGTTGTTTTTCGAGAAAGAAGTCTCAAGGTGTTAAGTCGGGTATCTCGGAGGCCACGCTCGGAGAGCAAGGTTCTGCGGTCCCTTCCGACCAATCCATTGCAGTATTTGTTTTCGCGAACTCGAGAACACAGATGCCCTTATGCTGAGCGTTATAATGCAACCGAAGGCAGCGCTCTATTGCCAACCGCTGGTATCTGCGCTCTGGTGGCTACTATTAAAAACTTAGAAACCTGCTCTTTGCAGTGATATATGATTTCATTTCGTGAAGTTGCTTAAGGACTGAAATAACAATTCTCACTTCAGAGCTCCGTTTTCATATTTTAATATTAATGAAAGCGCCTAATTAGGTTGCAGAGGTTACTTTAAGGGGATATATTTTAATGCTGTACCAAAAGGCACCAAATCTGAGACTACAAACCTAACTTTAAACAACGTTAACAATAATTATGATTTTGCATAACATTGTAGTGGAAACATCTTCGCCTACCTCTATTTTATCTGTACTTCCTAACACAACAGTTAAATACTTTTCAAATTTAGAAAAATGTGCCTCTGCTCTTCTTAAAATTAACTTAACTCGCCAATTAAAATCAAATGAAAGTACGCCGGAGTGCGTTCATAAGTATTAAACTTATGACACGACTTTCTCGATTCGTACTATGGCAGTTCTCTAATAGGAGTTTTAACATGTTGATGTAATAAGCAACATGATCGTGTATTTTTAACATCTGTTGCTTAAACCGTCCCTTAAAGTTAATTGATATGATCCACTTATGCGTTACAGTTTATCTATGATAAAAATAGCCCCTATGAATATAAGTAAAAAAAACAACCTAATTTTACATACAACAGTAAAATCATTACTACTTATAGGGATGCTTCTGAGATGTTTGTACAGTTATTTTGACACTTTGGCATTGTTATTAGCATAAGCATGAATCAGTTATAAGTGAATATAAGCCGTCATTAACTTTCATAGGGCAACGCAAGCGAAAGCACATGTTCATGCCTATGCATGAAATATAACATGGTAAAAATATTTTCCCTCCTCTTTGCTTTGTTTCTGTACGCTATAGTTGGTGCCAAGTTAAAATAGCTAACATCTTATTTATTGTTGTCTACGTAAACAAGAGATTCTTTAAAAACAAAACAAAAGAGAGAGGCTACCTGTCGATTAGTAGCACAGCAGATAGTTCTGATAGACTGTTATACCGCGTGCTTAAAAAAACACGGCAAATTTCAGAGTTGAACTTCTCACGTGTAGATGATGATGATGATGATGATGGTGGTGGTGGTGGTGGTGGTGGTGGTGGTGGTGGTGGTGGTGGTGGTGGTGGTGATAATATCCGGAAATTCTAAATTTATGAGATATTGAACTTTTATTAATGGCTGCCTTAAGATGATTATCTTACATGGAATATTGAAAATACCCATCCTCCTTCATACTGGAGGTCTCTACTCATTGCGAATGACAGAATTCTGCTCCACAGCCTGTGGTGCTTCTTAGCCATCCCCTGGTGCGAGATTGCGGTTTAAAACGACCTGGTTCACAATGGGTGTTTTCGAACATTTTTTTATATTTTGGCAATGTCCTGGGTATCGCCCTTGGTATAAACGACGTGCTTTCTATTCATACACGAAATGTATTGTTGCATACTCTCGTATGAAAACCTGTTTAAATAAAGCAAGAGAATGCACAAAGCAATAAACCTATCTGAACATTCAGCACAGGCAGTTTCCGTGATCTAGTGGATCTATTGGTAGCTTTTCGTGTTTCATGCCTTGGGCTTTTCGGAGTTATTCTTTACTCTGGGAAGGAGAAAACCGGATACCTTTAAGGCGCCAAGAGTTCCGAGCTCATTTGCGCTCATTTGCGCCATCATTAAAGCATATTGTTTCATCCTTTCCTACAGACTTATACCTACAGTGGCCAGTATACAATCTACATAGGTCGCGAGAAGACCAAAGCAGTCATAGTGACAAATAAAGCATTAAAAATACAGCATAACTAATAACATACATTTTGAACATTTCATGTAAGGTACTAATCAACAGACTTTATTCTTACAGCTAATAAATATTAAAACATTTAAACAATTCCGAGTTTCCGGACCCATGCTTATATAACATAATTGTTCTATATATTAAATTCCAGCCCAAAATTTTGTCGTGCATTTTTAAACTAACTATGTATTTTGCTCTAATCCTGTAGCTACTGTGAAATTAAATTGCACACATAAGAACATGCACTCAATCTGTGTTTACGCTGTAACCTATTTAGGGTAGAACAATAGTATCTAAACTTCAAAGTAGTAATAAGCAAAAATAAGGCTGAAGTTCACTCGTAAAGTCTCGTATGGTATTCGTTATGCTGAGATAGTAATTTACTAAACAGAGACATATTCAAGGTTTTCTTTTCAAATGGTGCAATGCGCCAAATACAGTTTCTGTTATTCTAAGATTTATAGCATTTAAAAAACTTATGAACTTCATAACCTTCCTTTTTTTACTTTCACTTATTAATCTTTCATAAGTATTCATGGCCTTTAAACAATTGGAACTATCCACATATAAAAAGTGAAATTACCCAATCTACATTTTTAAGATTTTGAAACGAAGTTTTGAAGCTGTCTAAAAATGTAGAAGTTAAATGAAGGATGCAACTTTTTCATTTGAAGTCAGGAGGCGAGCTAAGTTAATTGAAGCAGGTCTCACTAATGACACAAGTTTTCGCTATAGAAATGGTAATTAAGATTTTATAGGCAGTGTCGCTCAAGGCAGCCCTCTTACACGCTGAATGTACCAATTAGTCGCTGCGCAGAATATTAGGATTTACAATGTGCGACAAAAAAGTGATGACAGACTTGAAAAATGAGCTGGCATGATAAATTATGCAGAGAGAACTTATGAAGACCTTACTTTACTGCACAAGATAAAAGCAAAAAGAAGATAAAAAAGTTGACAATTACTAAACTGACATTGTGTTATTCCAGAAGACAGCTATCAGGTTTTAGAGACGTATACATGAGCGTTATTAATAAAAGCTTCCGTAAAACAATTAACTGTTTTTAAACACTATCGGTTTTTTCTAGAAAAATGAATTCCTTCTCTTTGGTCATCAAAGACAATGCCTATATTTACAAAATAACTTACTGTATTACCAAACAATAAATTTCCTTTTACTCCATGATCAATCTAATAAAACCAAGATTTTTGTTACAAATGCATATTAAGAGATAATAAAATAAGCTTTTGTACCGACACAAGTGACCGAGGTCGCTAGGCACGGAGTCATAAACGGGAGGTCTGCTGTTCGAAACCCACTACGATTATTCTCTCTGATTGACATTTTCCCGGGTTTGCCTCAGTCCTAATCAGTGAAATTGTAGGGAGATGCACCGCCACGGGTGGCCGAGGTCGTTGAGGCGCGGACTCATGAGCGGGACATTTGGGGTTCGAATCCCATCTGGACCGTCCTCCCTGACAGGTTTTTACCATATTTTCCTCCAGAGAGGCATCCTAAACTTAGGCCTGGAACGTTTCCTACCTTTAAAAAGTCTTTCCCAATATATCATTTCATCTCATGTATCATCAATGTCCACCGCCTGTGGTGCCTCAGCAGTAATAACGGACATTAAACACTATTAAAAAGTGTCAGGAAATGCCCTAAAAATACTTACGCTTGAAAAGCTATATCAAATTTCCCTTTTCAATTTATAATTTCATTTCATATATTATCAGCAGAGCCCAAAGTTCCGGCATTTATGTTGGTTAAAATAAATAGGCAAAAAGGCACTTAAAATACTGAAAACAGGCAGTAATATAATTAAAATATGGATTTATTAAAACCGAAATCGGAGAGTAATATCAATCATTTATGAAAATAGATATTTAAGATAATTTTTACCACATAATTAAAGTACTTAAGCTTACTATTCTTTGTTACAAGCAGCAATACCATTTTTCAAGGTATCAACGGTCATAGTCAGCTACTTGACAGAGAGAACATTATTCATTATGAAATATAACGTGCTACTTCCACTGAAGTGGTTGGAGCATATTTAAAACAAACTATTCCGGAAAAGCTCATACCAATTAAACCAATTACCTTTAACGGCTTCATAGAAAAGTTGATCAAGACAAAGTAAAGTAGTTTTGAATCGTCCTGGCAAAAGATGTGCAGTGGTTTCTGGTAGACTTCATTTTCTGTTTATGCGCTTATAGGGGAATCAGGTTAGTATCTCTCTTACTTCCATACTGAACACATTTTAGGGATGGGTTATTCCACAGCTGCATTGCTGTCAGATTTCTTGCTTGCAATTGTTTGTAAATTAAGTACCTGAGAAGTTATGTCATTCGTCAGGACTATTCAAAACTACATCACTTCATCCTCTCTATTTCCTGGTATTCTTATGCCCTAGGTAACCCTGCGTTCCTTTCACTAATGATGATTCCGCTATTTAAAGAGATTAAGTGAATGTGTTGAGGAGAAAGTTTTTGACTGCTTGAAAAAAAATGTATAACAGGATTCTCAATAGATATTTCGTGAGGTGAATATATCATATAACTTTTTTCACTTCGTTATAGTGAAATTCTTTATGTAATTTTTAAAATTCGTAAATAATAGTAGAAAATATCACAAAGATCCAAAACAGGCAGAAAAAAAGTTGAAACCTTGAAATAGACAATAGAAACCAAAATAGGCAAGAAAGATAAAATAAAAACTGAACCTACCGATTCCAAATGTACAGAAACATGTTCATTCTATCTGACTCAAATAATCTACTCCGATAGAAAAGGCATTTTGCCTAACTTCCGGGCTGTGATTATGAACGTCCACCGCGTATGATCCCTCGATAGTAACACTTGGCGTTAATACACTTTTATAAGTTTAGGTAACCTGAATGGTATATTTGAGATATCCTTGCATATTATGTGATTTGTGCATATTTATTGGCAAAAGTATGATTATTCGGCATTACATTTGTAATTATTTCAGATTTTTGCGCAAAAATATTTGTTTTAGTTCTCCATGTTGTTGAAATTACTCAAATGGTTTTAAAAGCGTACATAGTAAGAATAATTTATTCGTATTCAGATATCAAAATCATTCTATAACTTTCTCCCTTTTCCCTTGCTTTTGGCAATTGTCAAGTTATTTGCTTATAAATAGTAATCCAGTATAGCTTGTATTACAATCGACAATTGCGTATACATTAAATAATTCTGTGAAAGCACACTGAAGCGAGTTTTATAACAAACCTGTATGCATTCAGACGTGTGGAAGGCAGGTATGCGTGATGTGTATTTTAAAACAGTACAACCAGAGTTGCGATAATATCCTGCTTAAAATATTCTTGAAACAGAAAGAGGATTTTAAGAACGATTCTCGACTGTTAACATTCCAGAGAAAGGAATAATTTTAATTCTATAGGATGCGAGCTGGTGCGATGACAAATTTAAATATAATGCAGTTCAACTATATGGATCTATTAGGAAGATGAAGAAACTGAAAATATATGTCTGAATAAGAAATATAATTATTTTATATATAGTGGTTATTGCGTTACATCGTTGTATATATGATGATTTTATGTGTAACTATACTTATGCTTATATCTATGTTGTTTAGTGTTCAGTAATATTTCTACTTAACAACTGATGTATTTATTCTAACTTTGCTTCTCTGGGCCCCAAGGATGTCCTTTTTTTTTTTTTTTTTTTTTATAGGCATTCCTCGAAATATAAAAGACATTCATTTTATTAATACAGGTAGTCGCAATAAGACCATTAAGTCGAACGATTTAAAGTAAAGCATTATAAAAAAAAGTGTATTGATAGGCAGCCGTGATTGATTGATATTCCTGATATTCTCATACCGGATTGGTCACTGATTCATGAGCTAAATGATCACCAAAATTTGACATCTTATCACAGTCACACTGTTTTCCATAGAAGCCATTTACACTTCTATGTACAATAAATCTCCAATGCTGAGTGTTCAATAGCCTGTCGTTATGCATTTTGCGAATTTTGCTTCCTCGCTTTGGCTCTTCGCACTATAGACGAAATTGTTACATTGAAGCTTAAGGAGTATATTTCTGACAAGGCCATTAATCATCAATTTGTCCTTCATCTAGAGGTAAAAACAAAACAAAACGGAAGGTGACAAACTGCAAAATAATATGAACTGAATTGGTTGAGCTGACGTAACCGATAGTCTAGCTGTTGAACGTTAGATGGCAGCGCGTTGAGCGTCTATACAAAAGACTCCGATAGATGGCAGAGGCGTGTGTTGTTTACGTCGCCAGCGCGTAGTTGAACATCGATTGGTGTGAAATGGATTTTTACATTTTAGAAATGTGACAAATAAACCAAAAATAAACGCTATATTTATTGTAGTAGTATTTTATTCATACCCTGAGTAAGTTTTAAACTTCTCTTTATACCTAGGCAAGATCATACTAGTAATTGTTTATTTCCTCTTACATAGCGCGTTTTTAATTTGTTTTACACAGTTTAAACCTCAAATTTTAGTTCCAAATTTCTGTTTATAAAATTATCGCTCTCGTATAAATATTGAAGCACGTTATTTATGATTTATTTTATTTCTTAAGGAATTGTGCCATTTGAATAAGACTTTCCATATCCAGAAACAGTACAATGAACAATTTGTTCTTTTAAATCTGCATATTTGATGGTAATGGGTCTTTCATGATTTTGTCGCCTGTTAAAATGACTAATTTTTCTCATTTGATGAGCAATATCAAATGTGTATTTATAAATAATAAAGGCAGGAATAACCAAATATCAAAGAACAATTTTCTTTTTGAACGGATTATACATGGCGTTGACAGTAAAAGCTTCAAAGGATTACAAAAGAAGAAATGAAAGAATATAGAGATTATCATATTGGTGTAAAAATAATTTTGAAAGGCTCACTTAAATAAGCGCAACGATAATTGTAGAAACAAAAGCCCCAGAATGGACAGAATAGTCCTATGGCGCATGGATAGAACAGAGGTGGGAGAGAAAGTATTCTCAAAGCAACGGCTATGACGGTCAACACTAGATTCTTGATGTACTACTCAGAATTGTTACACATCAGTCTGAAAATTAGAATGAAAATTAAGAGCACTTATGTGAAGCTTGGAGCCTAACAGAAGTTCAAAAGAATATCATTAGAATCTGCCAACGTAAATGGAGCGGATATCCGTCATAGATAAAATATCATCTTTGAAATTAAGTTAGAAATCAGGTCTAAGTTTAACGTGACTCAACGTGCAGATAGATAAAGTGGAAATGGGGCAGACATGTATCAAGGCTATCAAGAAGCAGATGGGACATATAGCTACAGCATGGGATCCACTTATCGATAGGAGATGAAGAGGGAGACCGAGAACGAGGTGGGCAGACTCCTTCAGGAAAGCAGTCGGGGCACACTGGACCAGCGTAGCACGGAACCGCAGTATCTGGAAGAGCCGTACAGAGTTGCAGAAAGAAGAGAACAACCGAAATCGATAGAGAAAGTGATACCAAACTTGTGATACAAAAACTAAATAGACTCAGCACTTGAACCTTCTAGTTAAATTGTGTTAAACTTGTAAAATAAGAAACATAACAAACTCATAGGAGCAATAGACTCATATAGACTACCTCGCCATATGAAAAATCGACGAGCCCCCACTTGCGAGGCCCTAGCCCTGGACGGTACATAAGTGACTTAATTCATTCGTTCATTCAATCAATCAATCAATTATATTCGTGTTATGTGCATATGGAATTTACCAAAGCTAGGCATACTGAGGTATATTTTTTTGGAATGAAGAAAAATACTCGATAAAAACCTCAAGACTGCTTTACTCTATCAGAACTAATGATAGAGCTTGCTAGCTCTCATTGCTCCACATGGGCTAACATATGTTGCCCCCGATGATAACTAGTCAGTTGCTGTTGTCAAACTTGAAGGAAGTTTTACTGTCAGGCACCTAAGATTCTTTACATGTTGCTACCAGATTTGCTCATTAAGGTTCTGTGTTCATTCCATGTCCAAAGGTTAGTATAATGAATCTATACAATCATTCGTTCTAGCCTTAATGAAGAACCAATGCGGTCTGTCTCAAGAAATGCAATTATTACTATAAAAATAGTTATGCTCTTTGCCTTTTCTCCTGTCTTGTTTGTTTTTGTATTTTAATTTCTTCTCGGTACTTTTATATTTATGTATAGTAATACCACTATCAGCCTATTCATTGTTTGGTAAAAGGCATCCCATTTCATTGACTTGCACTCTTTGCTTAGCTATAACTTTTCTGGTAACTCCACATACCACTGTTGTACTCGTTTCACTTCCAACAATTTTTTTATTATTATATTATTTAATGCAGATTTTATGCCCCAAAAGACAAAAGAAAATTAACCGTTAACTGTAATGAAGAACGTTGATCATTATCGTTCATAAATGGGTTTAAATTTGCTTTGCTCTTCATTTTCGCCGATGTTTAATAACGTAAACATTTCAATTAGGAAAGGAACGAAACGAAAGTAATTTTCATTTTTTTTTTTTTGTCTTCTTTTCTTTTCCCACGTTCTGACTCGCACACAAATATCTTGGTAATAGGTATAAAAAAAATACTTTCATCTTGTGGGAGTTTTATGAGCATTAGGATGTAAGTAGTTAATAATTAAGGCATTAAATTAAGTTATGAAAAGTTACTAATGCAGACATTCATTGATAACTACCAAAATGATTTAACACTAAAGTATCATTTCTTCTAACTTTGTTATTTCCATTGCATTCTACAAACGGTCTACTTTTCAGTGTAGTTTCCACCATTGTTCTAAGTATTTGTCGCAGCTTGGCACCAGTTCCTAATCATAGAATGTTCCCGCCTGCTGCTTTTGAAATTGACTGCTTGAATTTCTTCTTGATGCTGCTTTGATTCAGGAGTAATATGGGCACCCATGTCTCGTCACCAGTGACAATATGGCTCAAAAAATTCGTCACTTTCCTGTTCATATTGCGACAAAAACGTTGGCGCATTGGTAGACCTTTAGTTTTTGTGTTTCACGTTTCTTGCTTGCAGAAAACAACATACGGGATCTCACAATCGGCAGATCGATTGATTTTAACATTCAAACCTTCAGAAAACGAGGAAAATTCACGACTTTCTGCCACGAATGCCCATGGCTTACTAACGGATGAGGGACATCAACAAGAACTCACAACGTTGCGACCGCAGCGATACAGCGGCAATATTTGGAAACGGTACTTACTTTCCGAATACACCTCGTAAAAATGGCAACCCGCAGAAGCTTAATTTCGAGATAAATGAATAATAGTTTCAAAATTAATTTCTAATTAATTTCTGCAAAGCCTTCATAGTACAAATGTACTGCATATGATTTGCAAATGCTTTTTGCATGTATTCTGTCTCTCTTGAAAGACAAAAGCAAAACACTCACTACAGAAGTTTATTTTCCTGTGTACAATCTTCCTGGCGATGTCGTTTTGCAGCGCTATCTGAAGGAATTGTCATCTGTTCCATTCGATGAGCAGCGTGTCTTTCTTTGAGCTTCTTATAAACCTTGTCAATGAACTGCTGTGTAAAAATGTTAAAAGTTCCTTTTAAACGTGATTTTAAATCGGGAAAATTTCAACACAATGTTTAATTTGTGGAAAAACAGTCAGTTGTTTCAAATCTGTAGTTAGGAGCATCCCGAATTCAAAGAACTTCAATTTTTTGACCACAGAAAGTATTATCAATTATAATAACCTTTCCTCTTTTATTTATTTTTTCAAAATATTTGCATAGCAGCTGGAAATTTTATAAACAGTTGCCGCATGCCAGATAAAACATGTACCGGTTTTTCCTACCACAGTCATGGACATTCACATTGCATGTAAACAGTCCTTGACGATAGAAAACAAGCTCTGCTGACAATTTCAACATAAGTTAAATTATTTTTATTGGGAATTTGGTGTGATTCAAGATGTTTTAACCGCATTTCTGTTAAACATTCGCTAGCTGCAGCTTAAATCTACATTTTAACAAGCCATATAGTTTACATGTAGCACTTTATTGTGTGCTCAGGTTGATATTAAAATCCTTGGTGAATGATGATGTATCTGCAGAGGTTGATGATATTCCCCTCTCTGTCTCTCTCTGTCTCTGTCTCTCTGTCTCTCTCTCTCTCTCTCTCTCTCTTTCCCTGTCTCTGTGTGTGTGCATGTTGGAAATTATCATAGCTGTAGAATGTTCTGTTGACATGAGCTTTCTGCTTGAATTATTGTGGCTTATCGCGTGTCGCAACCTCCGGTATATAAAAAAAACTCGCTTTTACATAATTCTATTCAATCAACTTCGCACGAGGTTGTACACTAGGAGCATGCTATTGATTTTAATCCCTAAAAATGCCCAAGTTGAAATATGCATAAGGAAAGAGAAACACAAATAATAGAATGAACTAATAGTTAAGCTTATGTTATTGCAGCTATATTGTCATTACTTCATAGTATTACAATACGAATATTATCTGGAGGACACTGCTACGATGGCCAGGGAGAAGAGTTGTGCGTGTTGGCCCTCTCGCGTCTCTCGATAAACTGACGCTTCTTCCTTACCAAAACCTCCCAACATTGTAGCCATATGCGTGCGCAGAACTTGGACTTTTCCAATATTTCATATACGCCAGACGAACATTCAATTACCTCGCGATTGTTGACTTCAAGAACACTTCACTGCTACAATAATGATGGTTTCATTATTGTTATTTGAATTATTAATGGGTTCTTAACTAATCGTTTCCATTATTACTCCACCATAAGCCACGATATTTATATATTCATAAACTGTGGCGTCTTATGTTTTAGAGTGATTTCTTGGATGATGAGCGAATTTATATCGGGCAGGAAATGGGGATATTATAGTGCCATATTTCATTTTCTCCGTAAGTTGTTCAATTCTACCTGTAAAAGACCATGCTGGTTTGTTCTCGACATAGAAAAAGGGTCTATGAATGCCAAAGGACAGTGTAAGGTACACTTCCTAGAACATGATACAACACACCAACTCCTCTCACGAAAATACGTCATGGTTCTGGAATATTATTCAACGTCAGCTTTGTCCAGGTCGACATCAGTCAACTGTGCGTTCTCAACCAGTGCAAGTGACAGGGCCCTCTCTTAAAGAGGCATGAAGTGCTGTTTCGTGATTTGTGTTGGAAGTTTTCGTTCTTTAATTTGTTTTCATTCAGAAGAAATTTTGCCTATCCTACTCTTTTATTATGGTGCAGAGAAAAGTATAACTGTCAAACCTATTTTCACTCCCGTATTGAAATATGAACGTGTTTTAGATAACCTGAACTTGTTGGACAGCGAAAAATATTCTCAGATCGAAATCATCAATCGAAAGCTTGAATCATTGCACATTTTCAAGTATTAAAATACATTTTCTGATAGTGAATTTCTCAAGTATGTTTAAGTGAACAGATCTGATTCCCGAACTTCTCAAAAATTAGGAAGAAAAACAAAATTTCGAAATATATGCAACTATTTTGTAATACTACCTTGAGATGTGATGAACTCATGAGTCAAAGTGTAAATGAGAAAACTCTGTCTAATTTGCTGTGTAAGTTGATAAATCCACAAGTGAATATTTTCAAGGAATTCAAGAGGTATATCGGAATAACATGCAATCTTTATGAACACTCGTGTTAGGTGTCGTAGACGGAACACCTACATTGAAGATGTCAAATTCTCGCTGTTCTCAATAATCACTGCGTTATTTGTTAGCACTTCTTAGTCAGTAAGAAACTTAATGCAAATTATGTGAATTTCATCCTTTGTAAATATTTTCAAACGTGTCTTTAAAAAATGAAGATTTTTTATTCTACATGTAGCTCGAGTGACTATGATGGGAAAAAAATGTATATTTACAACTATTATTTTGTATATACATTTTCTTGATAAAAGAAATTATTACCGTTAATTGTGTGTTTCGGTATTATTGGCGAGTTTTAGAGAAAATTAGTTTATTATTTATTAAACTTGGAATTTTAAAGGTGAAATAGAAACAGCTGATGTTCATCGTCTTTGAACACCAACGTTCATTTGTAAAAAAAAGAATGTTTAATAACCAGATACAATAATCTTTCTAAAACCGTAGACCGTCACGGGTGGCCAAGGTTGTTAAGGCGCTGACTCGCGAACGGGATATCTCGGGTTCGATTCCAACTAGGATCGTCCTCCCTAACTGAGATTTTTTTTCAGATTTTCCTCAGACCTCATAAATAGCAAATACCGGGGAGGTAGCCTAAACTTAGGCCTGGAACGCTTCCTTCCTTAAAAATGTCCTTTTCCCAATTTATCATTTCATCTCATGTGCCATCAGTGTCCACTGCCTGTGGTGCCTCAGTAGTAACAATGTGGTCAAACACTATTCAAAAAAATAAATAAAAAACGTAGATTTTTTTCAGTTTGCTTTAAAACCTTTAAGCAGTGCATTGAAAAGCTGTTCCTCTCAAATGGACTTTCTGATTTATTTGGTTTGGAAGAAGCTAACACTCGAAAATGAAATGATTACATTATGGAAGTTCAATCCCTATATTTATATGATTTGGGATTTTTATATTAAAAATGAACCAAGTCTAATATCTCTTTAACCGAGATTAAAAATTTACACCTCCTGTGTACATTTGGCTATGTTCACTTATACATCACATTTTTTTATATTAGCAGATGGCATGAGGAATCTCACAGTTTAACAGAAAAATCTGTCCTAAGACAGAACAAGATTTGTGAGGTTTATTTATTATAACCCAATACATTCGCAAACTGTCTGAATTGTTTTATGTATTTCAGAATTATGAACCTAATCCTCAGGTAGTATCTTAGACATAACTGTCTATTTTTAAGCAACTTTTGAAAATATGAAGTAGATCAGAAGAATATGAAATATGAAAATGTAGATCTCATCTCCAATCAATTTGACAACCCTAGCCTAGAGTATGAAAAAAAAAAAAAAAAAAAACTTGGTTTTGGGGGTAACGTAAAGAATCGCTATAAATAAAAAAAGGATAAATGTTCACGACATTTTATATATGCTTATATACTATCGTCATATTAAAGAGGCGAAACTTATTTAAAGCATGCAAAAATCTATTAGACTACGTTACGGTCTCCACTTTAACATGATAATAAAGGAACATTGTCACTCGGTGTAATGCTATCACTGTTCGGTCCGTTTAGCTGTGACGAAATCTCTGTTGTTTGAATGGAGTTGCGAACAGGATGATTTAAACATTTGATGAAAACAAAATTCCATCGAAATATCCATCATCACTGCCGCACTATTATGTGGTAAGCAATACAGAAGCACGTGACAGCTATTCATCAGCCGCTCGGAGAGCTAAGCACGTAATGCTCAGAGGCACGAAATTAAATTCCTCCACACGAACAATGCGAGACGCGGTGTTTTTAGCGCCATTGGAGGTCTTTATTATGCCGCGAGTTTATCGGAATTAAGTGATGTGCGAGAAGAAATACGTGATACATAACCCCACTCAGATGTTACCATGAGTCATCAGAAAGTGCTGAATTCCTTAAGAGTAAGTCAAGATCCACTTTAGCTCCCTCAAAACTCTCATATCTGATTTTATTCTAGGCACCTTCATATTAGTTAACCTTCAGAAAAGCTGCCTATTTGTATAAATATCTGCAATTTAATTATTATTCAATAGAGGACCGAGAATGCTGTTTAACCCTCTTTACTTCCATAGCCTGTGTTGCACAGTACATTACGACTGGTACTATGAGGAAAAATTAGGTTCTACCTTAAAAATGGCAAACAAATACATTACAACTTTAACTCACCGCTGACTTTAACAGAGTATGAATAATTGATACATATGTCTTGTAGAACACGAGGACAGAAAACTGCAGCGCTAAGTCAGCATGGCATGGAACAATTATCATTCCTTACTAGTCGGACATAAACAAAGGCACGTATTGTGGGGATGTGGAAATTTGGTTGTTCAATTTCCCACTTGCCATTGCAGTCGATTAAGTTGTTGGGCTCCATATTGATTAAAAAACGTTTATGTTGCATTGCTTGTTAGAAGAAATTTTGTAATATTTTTCCTTATACATTTTACGTTATTCGTAATTATTAATAGTCATAAGATAGTTTACTTTTATTATTAGAAGTTAGAAGAAAACTTCTAACTTTCTCTTCTAAGTTTATATTAATACTAATTTATCAGCATACACAAAGCTATTTCTCTAAAAAGAGTCTTTGTTTTCTATTTGGTGTTATTTTAGAGGAAAATGCTTCTTTGTGTTTCACATCATTCTTAAAGTGATTTTATTTACACGACCCCTTTAATGCTTTAAGAAACTTTCTTTGTAATGATTTGGATGTCTAAATTCGCATCAAATTTAAAGGTATAGATGTTTTTTATATAATTACAATTATATACATATATTTACGAGTATATTTCGATAAAATGAAAAGGTTGGTTATCCCCTATATACTATAAGGTCATTGTACTCTCCTCCTCCCCCCCACTTCCCTATTCATGAGCGAAACAGATCACTGTCAGCTGACCTGTGAAGAGTTCTTCAAAGCAGCATTTATTTTATGATTTTTTTCCTTCACCGTAATTTTGACGTGAACTATAAGAAATGTGATTTAAAATATCTGAGATTAGCCATGCAAAAACAAAACAAAACAACAACAGAAGAAAAAAACAACGTAACGATGGTGCTGGGGCGTCAAGAGTCTAGGAAAGACCTTGGACAGTAATGTAGTGCATGGTTAAATTGAATATCAGAATGGCTTAATTTATTGCAAATAATACATTGAGAGTGTTTAAGTTTCTCTAATTACAATGTGAAGATTCGAATGCACAAGATTCGAATGCCTTTACAGTTTTGAGGTTAACGCACGTGGAACGTCGCCCTGAGATCTCGTCAACTTCCAGTAATGCTCTGTCACTCTTGATTGCACAAGTGTCAGTCAAAATGTTCTGCCCGGCTGCAGTATCTTCATTGTCTATTTATTGAGTTTGACGCCGCATTTGAAGTTGCTTTTCTGTTTGCTCGTGGCCCATGGTGAAATTGCACGTTTTGTACACGCGGTCAACAAAACCTGACACAATGATTCAGCAAGTTTACTTATTGCGCGTCATGTTGGAGGTGCCATTCATTACAGTCTCACACATTGTATATTCATATTTTTATAAAACCTAGCCTATTTATTGTTTAATTTCGTCTGCATTTTTGTCCCCTCAAAGTTTATTTCGTACAATTTGCATTCATCTTCAAGGTTCTAAAATATATATTGTGTCATTTTTTACATTTGTTCGCATATTTTTATACACTTGAACATGACGTTGCCAAAAGTTGGGGTTACGTTTTGTTTTTCTTTGTTGACATTTTAGACTTATAGAATCAACTTAATAAGCAGGCGATTTGGCAATGTTCACGGAGAAAAAAGTTTCATGCTTGATTCGTCAAAGGAGTATAAATCCAAATCACTCATTTGACGACCTAAAACATCAGTTTGATAAACGTTTCTCTAAAAATCACAAAATAAATAAATCTTTCTCCCCCTAACCTATTAATGAAAAATCGAACTTTAAACTACACTGAATATGTGTGATCGTGTTCTGCGTTGGCACTCACTATAAACGCTATTCATTAGGGAAAACATGTATTCTTTTCTTATCAAATGTTGTCAAGGTAATACTTGGTCTAGCGTATGCGTATATACGTTACCATAATGCCGATTGGTAGTTAACATCAACCTCAATGCCACTAATTAAACGCAGTATATAATTTTTTTAGATTGTTGTTACCATTAAAATATGTATTCATTAACTGAGATCTTACTAATGTGCATTGCATTTTAAATATGGAGGAGGTAATGGAACCCTTAAGGTTTTATCAGTGAACATGTACTTCGTGTAATCAAACTACATCGTAACATTCAGAACATATAAAATCTGCAGCCATTTTCAGGGAAAGCAATACACAAAACACATGTGGAAATCATAAATTCGAAGAGGAAGAGATCATGTCGATAAACAGAATGCTTATGAACAGAATTTGTTCACACATATTAGTGTGGAGAGTTGACATGGGGGGGAGGGGGGAGCATTAGTAAACTTGATGCATTTCTCGAGTAGCTTCTGTAACTTCCTCAGAAGCTTGTGGTCATTTTTTCAGATGAGATATGTTTTACTAGGAGCATCATATTTAACAGAAACAGCCATATTAGAATTGTGGAAAATCATCAATTTCACTTGAATTAAAACCATCAAAAGTGAGTTTCAGTGAATGCAGGGGTTGAATACTTAATAGCTACTTAATAAAGGCATAGCTTTTAACTGGAAAAAGCTATAACAATGTGTTACATCAGTAATAATACTCCATTTCTTTTACTCGTTAGCATATGTGGAGACGGAATGATAATGAACGCGCACATTCGTCTCAACATGACGAGAGGTTCTTCACGGAGATGAATGTGGTCCTGTTCACTTGGCTTAGCTTCTCGAAATTATTTTAGAGTTATCTCACTACCGTCCTTAAGAGTTTAAATCGGAATATAATAGGAATAAAAATGTCTGTGACTGTTAGGAACATTCTGAGTATCTTAAATATCCAATGCTGGTTTTGGTGTTTGAGGAAGACATTTTAAACATTTACTGACTACTTAGGTTCATTATAACATCCTTTGAAATTAATACACATTAATTAAATATAAAAATAAAACAATAAAACTTTAGGTTAACAAATGAAACTTTTCTTTGACATGCTTTAATGCAAGAGTTTTGTCATCGTAGAAGTTTGTAATAAATTTACTGCTACAGTTTGTGTTCGAGAGCAACAAATTATATACTGAGGGTACAAGGGAATCACAATTAAAGTCCATTTTTACTTTTTTAAAGAAATGTAGTTTGACTTTTTAAAATTCTACAAAGTTAAGCACATTAGATATATAGAATTATTCTTAAGATAGTTTTCTAAAAGGTCCTGCTTTGGAAAATAGTGACATTTGCTAATGTTAAATAACAATTATAAGTCAAAGTACACATACTTATAGATGTAAACAATAAACATCCACTAACTATATTATGGAAAGTATCAAATGTATTAGACATTTTTTGAGGAAAATATAAACATTATTGAAACACTATTGAAAATAGTCACTCATTCAAAATTATTCATTGTCTATTACACATAATCTTGAAAAACAGAGCTGAGAATTTTCAGAACAGATTCTCTTCTGGAATTGTAGGTCATCATAGTTTGCCTTGGCTAGGGGAATTAAACTTGAATAGGAAGGGGCAGACTGTTCATCAGTCTGTGCATGGCACTTTTTGTCACATTAACGTGGGACTCCCAGGAACCATTGGAGGTTGTTCGATGATTATAGTTCTAGAAGACTAGAATTTTTCTTTCTGTATTCTTTACTCTTTATTAAGAAATGAAGACCACAGTTTAAAAATATCCATGGGAATATTGCATGATATTGGAGGGAGATGGTTTCACGCAGCATCTTTTAATTTGCTCATTCCATTCGCTGGGTGTTTCAGCATGGATTTTTTTTATTTATTTAACCCATGTCTTTGTCACTGTGACACCGTGACTGTGACTTCTTAGAGTAATAATCAATTTTACTGATTCAAATATGTTGTACCTATAAACCATAGCATGATTAAGGCGATTAATATTACAATTTTTATTTTGACCGAGGAACGAATTACAAAAAGAAAAAAAAAATGTGCAATTTTGGAACTGATGCGTCCAGGTGATGCAAACAAAAGTGAAACATTATGACATAACTTCATCAGCTCCCTTTCTTGCTATGGTCTCATTGTAGATATTTTACAGATGACTCTGATCATTTTTCCTTGGACGCCATTTTTTCTATGCTGATTTTTATGCACTATATGTGGTTTTTTCCCTGTATGAATGTGCTGAAATGTAGTAATACATATGTACCTACAATCCTTTGGCACCAAAATCTCAAATTTCACTAAAAGTAGACTTTGATTGTTTTTCCCTTGTATCCTTAATTCATTTTAACGTACAAAAACCTATTTTTGATAAGATAATTTCTGCTCTGTCTATGTACAAAGTAGTGTTTCGCTAATTGGTTCATCTTACAATGCTAATGCCGATCAAGAACTGTCCTTATTAATACACTTATTATTTAAGAACATTTAAACATGAATAAGGTTAGTGCAAGGTGGGTGCCTAGACTTCTTTCCTCACTCCAAAGCAGCAACGAATCATTTGTTGTCAGGCATTTTTGGAGCCCTGCCTGACGTGGCAACGAGAGAGAAGTTCACTCAGTCAACCAAGAAGATCATGGCCACAATCTTTTGCAACTGTGAAGGAATACTCTTCATTGACTTCAAGGAGAGCAACACCACAGAAAATGGGGAGTACTATGCTATGTTGGCCTACTGCATAGACTACGTGCTTCCATCAAAGAGAGAAGGCGAGTAATACTGAGTGATGGTGTTCGCCTTCTTCACGACAACGAGCACAAAGAAGTGATGGATGCTGTTTATACCCATTTTGCAGATAAGACTACTTTGTAAAGCGGGGTTGAAATGTTAATTTAAAGATGTGAGAAGCGTATTGAAATTAAGGGTAACATATTGAAAAGTGAAATATAGTTTTTGTCTTTATTATACCTAGAGAACGGGTTAGGCCGGAAACTTATGGACTTGTCCTCGGACGTCATTAGTCATTTCTAGTTGACAAACGCAGTGGTGCACAGTGTTATTCTCAAAGATATGCTTCTAACAAGCAAAACCTCTTGCAATTGAACAACCATAGGTAGTTTACTTACCTCTAAATTCAATGATAAAATTCGTTTTTCTGTAAAATGCCGGAGTTGCCCACCACACTTTACTCGCCCTTAGCTCCGGTCTGGCAAACTAAGACCTCTGAATTCAATGCTTCTTCTTCTTCTTCTTCTTCTTCTTCTTCAAATCGCTGCTGTTTTTCAGTAAAGTGTTCCCTTTATTAACCTTCACTCGCCTTCAAAATTGTACAGGTGGCTTGTATCGCATGCCTCGAAGAGACCAGCACTGGTCAACTCTGGCGTTGTACAGAAAATCAAATATGACAAATTAATGCAGAGGTAAGTAAATAGCTTATGACTGAATTTCGCTGTTGTTGTGGTAGTTCAAACCCGAGCGAAAGATGACAACGGAGCCCTGTAGTAAAACAACTATTACAGGAAAAAGTATGCAGTATGCAGGGAGGCTATAATTGAATTTTGGTGCGGTTTTGGTGTGTTCAAACCTGTTGATTTCCCTTCTTATCTTCGTTAAGGCACAAACAACTGTAATAAATTTCAAGCTAGGTTACAGATGTGCTGTCTAATATTATATGAAGAGCTAATGTATGGATTTAATAGGACTACTTTCTTTTGCCTTTCCTTTATAGCCATATTTTCCACGTACTACTTTATGAGCACTCTTACTGTAGAGAAAATGGCTATTTTCAGGGTGCGACAGACAATCGTCTATTTAATTAACAGCAACTGGAAGTCACAAAAAGAGTAAAAGGTTATCATTAATAATTATCCGCATAACTTTTTATTTCCGCTTGATAGTAATAAAATATTGTATTACTATGGAGTTATTGTAATAATATGAACGTCAATAATTATTTTGTCGCATTGATTGCTGAGTTTAGAGACTAGCTGTAAACATAATTAAGTACAAAATTACTGGTATATATTTTATTACTATGGAGTTATTGTAATAATATGAACGTCAATGATTATTTTGTCGCATTGATTGCTGATTTTAGAGACTAGCTGTAAACATAATTAAGTACAAAATTACCGGTATATCTATTTACATTTATGATTATGTGCACTGAAAACAAAAACTCAAAAGTAGTAGATTCGTCACGTCTGTTTGAATTATACATTATCTTTCATCATATGGTGCTTATCAGGCTGCATTCGCTGTTTGTGGGCTCAGTTTATTTTTTCACTCTGTGTTCAAAATGATTAGGTCATAATAATTATAGCACACTTAAATCTAAAAATAATATTAAACGATTTTCACATATAATGCAACAGTAATTAACATCTATGATAATCGTGAACTCATTGTCATTTGGTGTAGATTTCAGCTCCGTGGTTCATTTTTAAGCCCCCCCCCCCAGCAGCATGCAACCAAAGTGCTGGAAGGAAATTTGCTCAGAAGTTCATTTTTTGTTAAATTTGATTGAACTACCATTAACAATTGTTGAAATGCGGTTGTTAGAAGAGCTACACGCTACAGGTTTTTAGACTACCAAAGGAGCACCTAAAAACTTAAAAATATGTAGACACATTAATAGAAAAAACGCATTCCATAATCATACATTCAATATCAGAATCGGATTAGAAAAAAAAATGTTCCCATTAGCTCATACGGTTGTGATGTTACGCGAGATAGTAAATTAACAACGGATGAGACATATGTAATGGCATACTTATATACAAAGATAATTTAAAATACGTCATTTAGAATTTCTTATCGGAATTGCTTGAGTTAGTACTGTTTACAAATATGGCTGTTAATTTTATTTTCTTATTTTTATAATACCAAAAAATTTAGCGTTTATTCTTCAAGGTGTAGATATTTTATAAAAATAGATACATAGATTTACTCAAAACATTTGTGGAGTGTTAGAAAATCAGCACTTTTTGAATATTTACTTATTCTTAATTTATATTACACAATAACAAGAACAACCTAATGACATTTGTGTCTATATTAAATATTACAAGAGTGAAAAATAAAGTAACTCTTGGAAATAATGTAACCAAAATAAATAAAGACAAAAAGTACGAGCAATAAATATAGCAAAACGTTTGTGGCTATTTAAATGTTTATCTATTTCTGCTTCTATAGTTCTTGTTATAAAGAGTGTAACAAATAGGGATGTCAAAACTTTGGGGAAACATTTCTCACATATACAGGATAAAAAAACATAACATGAATATGGTTTCGGAATTGATTTATTTTGCTGTTACAGCCCATTTTCTACACCTGTGCCACTTAGAGAATATTAAAAACAGAACTTTGGGAAACAGAAAATCATATGAAATGTTCAAAATGTCCTCCGTTTGCACGGATATATCCATCAATCCGCCGTCGCATGGACTCTCTGATACGTTGATGTATTCCTGGAGTATCTCGTATTGTCTGGCAGCAGTGCAGAATAAGGGCACAAAGGAACTCTACACCTTCGGCTAATTCATAGATCATATGACTCTCTGCTAACTTCGCGTTTGAATACCTAAGTTTACACTGCCTGGAATAGGGGTCTTAAACAAACAGAACTGACACTACATGCTCAGTGCTACGTCAAGCACTGAAGTGAGTAGCATAACAAGCGGACTATGTGTACAGAATGACTACAACAACGTTGAACTTAGGAAGTAGGAGTAGTTATAACACTCCCACCTCTTTAATCAGAATTAAAAGCGAATGTTTACCTACTGTACATATTAAGCAGCTGTTCTTTTGTGGAGTTATTGTCACAGGACAGGGAATTCTAGCTTGCATATAACACTGTGTAAGCGGAGTAGAAAAAGCATTTCAGGGCCCATGTTCATATAACGTATAAGCACCATACAGTCTATATGCAAGGAGTGTTTTCCCGAAGTTTTGACTTACCTGTTTGTTACACTATATATATAATATATATATATATAGGTTGATTGATTGGCCACCAGGAGGTGTTTTGTGAAAATGGTGGTCACAGCACTGAAGAAGATATTGTGTACTGAAATTCTATACGACTTGTCCAGCTCAATGTCACTTTCAAGCAGAAAAGATATGGGAAGTATCCAACGATTCGTTTACAGAAAATGCTGCAGTGATAGCACCTTGTTTTAAAAATTAATAAATATGACAAACGAATTAAACATGATCGACTTTTTATTATTCTAATGAATTAAGACTAGCATGTATATGTATGTGTGTGTGTGTGTGTGTAATACGAGTATATGATGATTATGCAACAAAAACGTTCATATAAACTCTGCATGATTTATTCTTAATGAACTACAATTAATTGTGTGTTTTTCAATGCGTCGGTATATTAGAATTTCATTATATAATACCCATTAACTATGTGTAGTAATATAATATATAGGCGTTTAAATAAAAGTGTCGCATATTTTCCAAACAGACTTTGTCAAAATTAGCAAAAAGGTTCCAGCGAGTATATATCAGGGATCTGGATTCTAGTAAACACGGGTCAAAGATAATAAATAGTATTTCTTGTTACATATATACGAGTGTGGGTATTTTCCGTATGGGTTTACTGTCCTTTTTTTAATTGTTTGTTTATCTTTGAGGTGCACTAAACGATGATACTTAAATCATTCGTGATTATGAATATTAATACAAGACAACGTAATGTAGCTCATGCACGATGGACCACCATGCTATTTTCTACACTCGAGCGATAACATCTAACCCAGGTTTTTACTCAGCTATGTATTAGTCAGGGAGGTTGTTTCCAATCATCTGACATATTTGGAATCTTTGTCCACAAGGTCGCCCGTAACGATGGATAGCCACCCACTTCGCTCCTCACCATGGGCATATTGCCGACCTTCTGAAAATTGTCTACATCATCTGCTTGCTCATAGACCTGACACAGCTGACGATGTATTTCGATCGGTGCTTTGCTCTGAGCGTTTGAAAACTTTATCATAGATGGAACCGTAAAATTGGCTGGGAATGGGATAAGAACCTCCATCTTCACCCGCTACAACTGTTAGTTCATTTTATCCTTATATGGAGAACAGAAACACTTCGTACTGCAGGCTGCAGGTTGCAGACGAGTCCCGAGCGACAACGGAGAGAGTCGAAGGTAGTGACATGCACAGAAATAGCTGGATAATTAGGCTTTCAAACGCAAAGGCATGATAGCTCAGACGGTTAGAGCGCCATGCTACAATTGTAAAGATAGTGGATTCAAAGCCTCACGTCCAACACTCCCCCCTCTCTCTCTCTGCCGAAGTTAATGAAGATTTGCCACCATTACAATGATTTACTCATTAACATAGTACCACGCATACAATGCCTATAAATTGAAATTTACGATTTTTTTCTGCTGGAATTAAAGGAGATTTGCCACCATTATAGTGATTTACTCACCCCTATCAATTTATATTTACGAAAAGGAGACTAGCGTAGGCTGCCAGACCGTAGCGAGCCATAATAAATCGCTGGGTCCACCGGATTTACCCGAAGTTAGGTGTATGTGGGTGGGGTGTGGGTGTATGAATTAATTGCAAATTCCAATAAGAGCAGTTTTGCCACCGTCACAACACCCATCTAACAATCTCTTATCAATTTATATTTAAAAGATATGGAGGACAATGCTTAGATTACATTATGTTTAACAAAAAAAAAATTATGCATGCAACATTTACACTGTAACGAGCGGCCACGCAAACAGTAGTACCGTTCTCTCCGCTGTCGCGGCATGCGGACCCAACAGCAAGCAACAGCAGCAAAAATTTTTCCTGCGTCTAATGGGCAAGTGTCCAGAAGTGCTACGTGGAGCACACTAGTGCAACAATATTACTCTATCACACATGCGCACTAGCTTCTCATAAATCTACTGTCTGCTGTCTGTTGGCCAGAAAGAGAAACTTACTTGGTGAATGGTTTCGTATCAACAGGAACATCAGCACATATGTATTTTTACATGCAGAGAGTTCCAAAAAAAGATAACACATTGCAACATAAAACTTTATTACCAGACAAATAAGAAGACATCAAATGGGAGCTTTAAATCAAGCTTGACGTCTGAAATCACAAACTACTGCACGAACAACATTGCCCTATAGTATCTACAGGAAATGCTCTGCACAAAATTACAATTTATGTCTGTAGTGCAGGTAGTTTAGCTATTTCCTACCATATATGACAATTTTTTAGGGTTCCTAACAGGTAAATTTTCAATACCAATTCAGAATTGCATTGCCCGAAAGTCAAGCGTGTCACTATCCCTTTTTTATTTCGTTTGTTGTTGTTGTTATTTCTCATCCTGACCACATATTTGCTATAGAAACTACCACTGACATCTTTAGGAAATGAAAAATACTATGCTACAGTTAAATTTTAATTAAAATATAAGTATAGATAACGTGTAATAAAATGTGTATAGAGTTTTGAGCCCCACTGTGTACAGAAATATTTTAACAATTTTTATTTTGTAGTCTAAAAACTCCACTTTAAGGCACTGCAGTAGTGATGCATCTGCTGCTAATGTTTAAACATTCTTGCGTAAGTGAATGAGTACAATTAAAAAATTCTAACCGAGAAAAGTATCAAAAGCAAACAGTAATATAGTCATTTTCTTATTAAAAACAGATTTTCGCTAGAGAATAAGTCCCACAATAGAAATACAGAAGTTAACGTAAAACTTTGCACTTAACAATAACAAAAGCATAAGCCCAGTTTATTTTGGCTCAATTCAAGACAAATATCATTGCCCCCTGGCTATGAAATGCTATGCTTACTAGCGTAAAACTCGAAAACCAATGTGGAGAACAGCACTGCCCCAAGTCTTGCTTCTGACTTCTTCTTTAAAGAGATCACGATATGGGTCTTGTTATAGCTTTTTTAGAAAGTAATGATAACTCCAGATGCTTGTAGACGAGGAGAGCTCTCGTTGCTTATTTAAGAAGAGGAGAAAGAATATCTTCACCGCAAGCAAGAGGGAAGAAATACAGAGTACCAGAACTTTATTTAGATTTCTGTTGACTCTTGAAACAGTAAACCTCCTTATTCTTTAGTTTCAACTGTCAATTATTCAAAATAGTAAACAAATTTCTGTAAGATGAAGTAAAGAAAGTAGAAAGTCTTATTATTTTTCAAGCATATTCATCCCTTAAAGAACAGTTGAATTAAATTCAACTTTCAACTTCTTTTTCATTATAGCTTATAAAACATTTAAAACTGAAGAATATGCTTTACAACCACTTGAATACTGAGCTTAAACATGGCCTTGACGTCAATGGAAGGACATTATCCAAAGTTTTCTCTTAAGCTTAAAAAAATGTCAGGAACTTCAAGCGCCAAGAACTCCCGAACTAATTTGCACCATAATAATTTATTCATTCTATTCATCGTCTCGAAAGATCCTGGAAGCTATCACGACGTTAAACTCTTACTTCCCTTCCTCCAAGTTACGCGTCGTCTAGCGTTTCTACAGTTTTCCAATCATCTGGGTAAGCTATAAAAAGCAGTTACACTATTAATGTTGCAATTATTCATCTACTAACCGCGTAGATCGAAAAATCCCGCCGACACTGTTGAGGGTTCAGACGACAGTGTAAGTTTTCATATGTTTGTTGTTTTAATATCTTATAATAATAATAATAATAATAATAATAATAATAATAATAATAATAATAATAATAATAATAATAATAATAATAAATGAGGCTAATATACAGCTTTTACAATTACATTAAACACTTATAAATGCAGAGGAGAAAAATTGCCACTTGAACATCTTTGAGCACATAGCTGAATCACTTGGTAATTCTGCAAATCACAGTGAATTTGTATTATAATAAGACTTTTTTGATTTTAGGATTTTAAAGTGATTTCTTGTAGTGTTAAATATTTATGACTTATCGTTTCAATAGAGCCTATATACTTATTTGTTGCAAATCCGCAAAGTAATCATAGAAGGGATAAATTTCCCATACTATATGAAAAAGTATAGGTCTCATATTTTATTTAATTTCTTGTTCCGCTAAATATTATTTTGCATACTTTTTCCTTAAAATATTAATAATTGAACTTTTCATTATACACGAATGTAGGAGCAGCATATTGAGTATTAAATGTTTCATATTTACATTATCCCTCTTTGTAACGTGTCGTTCAGATCAATAAATCCAGTATAAATTTTATTTATGAATATAAATACCCATTAATAACAATAGTAACCTAAAATTTATTTCTTGTAATGTATCAGTAATGTAAACTGAGATGAAAATATGAAGAGTCCAATTTAGAAGTTAATTTCATTTTCTCTACTCTTGTATTTCTGTATTATTTTATATTTTTAAAATTTTTCTTTTTGGTAAGAAGTTATACTATAAGATTCTTCTATTTTAAATAGCACTGTTTTGTTTTTTGCAAGAATATAGTTTACTACTTTAACATAACGTAATTTTATTACAATAACATGAAATATTTAACAAAAAATATGCAATTATTATTTATCCTTGTTTTGGATCTTAAAATTGAAATATCAATCGATAGCTTTAACCTCTAAAACAATTCACTTTGTATTATAGTCCTCTAAAACAGTGGGATATCTAAATGTTCTACTAGCATGGGTTCAATTTGACACAATTGCTCCAGTCAATAGAGATTGCTATTTTCGTCATTTTACTGCTTCCGTCTAACTAGACTCATTATTTCACGAAAATGTACATTAAATTTATTAGTAACACGTTTCGTAATTTTATTATTTGTCACCTATGAGTGTCTTTAATAATTTCACTTTTTTCTGAGACATTGCTGTTAAGATCTACATATTCACTTGTGCAGTAATTAAGAAACACGAAAACTGAAAATTGTAGCAGTAACATGCTTATTATAACTATAAAGCAATCGTGTAAATTAAAGTATGATATCATGTTAGATTTTAACTGTTATACTGCTTAGAATTGCATTATTTATCCAAAGCAAGCTTCGGCTTTCCATTTAGAATAAACGGACTTCTCTCGATCACAATGATGCGCGCGCAGTTGCATACATGTTTTAAATTGAAGCAGTGTCGATATTGCTTCGAATTCCTCATATTACTCATTCTAGCAAGTGAAATGCATTTTATTTATATTGTGAAGGAAATTTTAAAGTAATTATTAAATACGTTTTATTAAATGGAACATTATAATGACAAAATAAACCTACCGAAGGGGCTCTTGATCTGCTTCCTCTGAAAGCACGCTACTGCATTGCCATTTATTTCCTAATGATGTACAGCATTATAACAATGCTTGTATGAAGTAAGGCACATTCAAGTCCTATATTTAGTTGCAGTAAGCGAAAGTTATTCTTGGTAGAATGAGCAAATGACAACAGAATTCTCTTTGAAACCATGGCAACCCTTGACGAAGCCAATTAAGTTCTGTTTCAATTGTGTCGGTAATGCCAGTTCTCAAAAGAACTCTCAGATAAAGCCCTACATTTTTTCCCCTTCAATGGCGCTAGAATATTAATGCATCTCCGATTTGAGCGAGTCTGTTAACAACGTGTAACGTTTAAAGTGGGCTATTCTGAATCTTAACAATAAGACATCCGTTTCCTATAAACCCGGTTTCAAAAGCGTCAAAGGAAAAACCCTGAAGCGCTAATGATTTCTTGGTATATTGTTATTTCTCTTTTTCTTAAAGCTGATAAGTAATTGCTCTCTTTTCATGGTCCTTGTGCTTCTTTTAGGGTTTACATTTGTTGCCTATGGATTATAAATGAAATCTAAAATGCTATGCTACCGTCCTATAATTGGATAAAAAAAATCATATGCTCAAATTCATTATCATAATTCACCAATATCACATAATGTTTTAATATCTTATATTTTATAAGCTTATTTCAATACAGTTCAATACAATTGTTGCACAAATAAAACTGGAACTTATAAACAAAAATGATGAAGAAACAGAAGAATTTAAAAATTGAACTTTTTAAAAAATTACCTTGTAATACGTTAATGCCGTTAGGATTACAACATATGATGTATAGGCAAATAGAAATAAAACAAATAATGTTCCTTGCTGTTTTCACACAAGTCGAAGCGTTCTGATATAATTTACCTGAAAATTTTTAATCATTTGGTTTCTTACAAAATATATTTTCTGCCATTGAGGTTAATATTGTCAGTGCTTTGATGCTAACAAAGACTAAAAATGTGAGCATCTCTAGTTATGAACTTGTTTTCGCAGTAATGTAATGCAAAGAATTGCACTTTTTTCAACTTTTTGTAGGAGTTTGCAAGTAATTAATGTTTAATATGGGGCAATAATATATATTTTAATGTCAATAACATTTGAATTAAGATATTTATGATTAACATGTTCGTTTTCAAAATAAACGTCATATTAAAAACGTTCTAATTTAAATGTTTAGAAAGAAATTTTATAAATTGCTTTTGTTTAATTTGAAAATAAATATTAATTTTCTATTTATTTAGACAATAAATATTACTTTTTGCTTGTGAGCATAAATGTGTTAAAATTCAAATAAGCACATGAAATTGGAAGTTGCATTATCATGTGCATATTAAACATTAATTTTACTTGAAAAAATAACAAACAATTTAAACATAGGCAGGATTCGAACTTCAGTTCGAACTTTTAAATGCTGGACTATCGCCGTAGGTCTGCTATGGAGGAAAGCAGTTAATGGTTTGAAAGTCTCCTTACTATTACGTTTTGTTTGTTTTTGTTTAAGGTGTATTAAGAGAGATGGCACGACATGAGAATGTCCAGATTTTTTCGGCACTATCCTAAAACTTGTAGATATAATTATTAAAATATTCAAGAATAAGGCTGTGTTCCTTGAACAACTGTGTATATCAGAAACCTCGGGGGGAGACAAATTTACCTTTATTTTTTGTCACACCTTAAACACTTGAAGTATTAACATCTCATTCGGCTACTATGTTCTCATAAAAAGCCCAGAGAGCTGAAGGTAGTGACTTGCACAGTTATAGCTAGATAAGCCTTCAGTAGCAGTGGCACGATAGCTAAGGCGGTTAGAGCGTCATGGTTTAGTTGTGTAGGTGGTGGTTTCGAATCCTACCATCTCAATAATTTTGTGTGTGTGTATCGGAGTTAAAGGAGATTTGCCACAATTACTAGATTTACTCGCTAAACCGCTGGGTCCACCGGTTTCTAGGATTTGCCCAAAGTTAGCCGACAGATAGATAGATGGATGGATGGATGGATAGATTAGTGCGTATGTGTGTGTGTATATATATATATATATATATATATATATATGCATTAGTTGCGAATTGCAATAAGTGCACGTTTTCCACCGTGACAATATTTCATCCGCCTAATAATGCCCTCATTACACTCGCCAGCTGCTCGGGCGTTACAAGCAGCAAGAGATTCCATGATTCCACTAACAGTAGTGCTTTCAACCCTGTTTGTAACTCCAAGTACACAGGGAAGAATTGCAAGTTGATAAAACTATATTTGTGCGAGTGGAACATTAAACGTTTCATTGTTACTTTAATAAGAATGTATTAATAAGACTATTATTTATAAGTTCTCCCTAAACCTAACGTTAGAAAATGGGAGTTCTAAGTGAAAAATAAGGACAAGTATAAATGAGCTTATTATAATATATTGCTTAATGTATTCAAATTTATCCAGCGGTATTGCGAACTGATAAATAATTAAACAGAGAATATTGCTCTTAACAACAACACGCTACGTCCAGCAGAAATTTAGTCATTTGAACGGAAATATCTGAATATTTGAATATTATACGATAACACATTTTATTATTTTTCCTTTGTGCAAAAAATAAGAGGTTAAGTTTAGCAAAATAAATATTCTTATTTTGCTTAAACTGCTTAATTATCAACTATTTTGTCTATAAAAACGTATTTGTCTCAAGACATTGCATAATGAACTTATAACAAATGTCATGCCAGTTATTTAGTTTATAATTGATCTATTGTAGAAGAACTGTATAGTATTGTACATATTATTACCGACAGAAAATCTTATTGCAATTGTTTGGTATCCCATGTCAAGATGATAAATGGAGTGAATTAATAATGCCATAAATGAGGCCTAAAGTTGTTAGTCTGAAGTTATGTGACATTTATCTATTCAAGGCGAGGAAGAGGAAGGGAGAAAAAAAGCAAACAAAACAGAAAGTACTTAATAATAAGAAATAGCTTAAATCAAGTAGGAGTCGTCTGATTTTTCAGTTGCACGTGCTTCGTTGCATCGGGCACAGATGCATATATAAAGCTTATATGGGGTGACCCAATGGATTATGACAATTTTCATAACCTTCTTGTGGGACACTCGTATAGGATTAAATAAAAATACTTTTTAAAGGAGCATGTAGCACAATGCAATTTATTAATCTGAACTTATTTTTAAAAAGTACAAGTGACCCAATGGAATATGACGGTTTTCAGAACGCTGGGTTTCTAGCGATTTTATGTTACAATTATTGTACTGGTTGCTATGTGACCTTCCTAACATGCAATTTATTCTGTACGTTTAGTAAACACATAGTTTAAGTCCGTTAAGTCCGTAATGGCCCGTTTAGTAAATAACTGGACGGTTGAAAAACTTGTATTTGCTATTACAAGATTTATTGAATCTGAGGCAATCTCTTACGTTCACAGAAGATTTAGGGTACATTTTAAAGTGTCAGAAAGGCTGGCAACACTGGATTTTCAGATGGAAATAATGATGAAAATGAGTTTTAGTTTCAGCAGGATGGCGCCCCGGCTCATACCGCTCGTGAAACAATGAACACTCTGCGGATCCTGTTTCCTGGACACATACTTTCTCATTTACAGGCGTTGCCTATTCGGCGCGATCTCCAGTCATCAGACTATTTTTATAGGGATATTTGAAAAGTAAAGTGCTCTGCGACAGACTATGGACCATCATTTAGTTAAAAGAAGAAATAACTCATGAAGTTAGGGACATTGAAGTGTTTTATTGCAGCGAGTTATGGTGAACTTCCCGATCGTGTTCATAGTCATGGAGCCCACTTAAAAATGTGATTTTTAAACAATAAGTTCAGATTAATGAATTGCATTGTGCTACTTGTTCCTTGAAAAAGTATTTTCATTTAAGTCTATACGAGTTTCCCACAAGAAGGTTCTGAAAATCATCATATTTCATTGGGTCATCCTGTATAATGAAACATACTAGTAGTCCAAAGAGAAGATTTATGACTATATTGTGATAGCCATGCTTTCAGTGCTTTTACCAGGCTTAGATTTCTAATCATAATAAACGTTTAAAGTAAATACTTTGCTTATTTTAAGAGATGGAACGTAGAGCAAAATGAATAAATGCCAGCGAGGTATAGTAAAAGTAGGGTCGAGAAGTTAAGCGAAGACAAAATGCGTCTTGTTCTGGCCAACACACCGGCCACTGAGCGTATATTCGTGAGCTGGTAATATCAAACCAAATACAATACATACTCCATTGATAGTTTTGTTGGAGGATTTGATATTATAAAAATAGCGTAATCATGTCTCTAAAATATTAACATAAAAGAATATCTCAAAAGTTTGTATCATAAAAAAAATAAATCATAAAGCGTAATGGAAATATCCCGACTCTCTACTGTTACGACATTCTGACTTCAAAACAAGTGTTGATTAGATCATGGTGTTTATATTTTACACGGGTAGAACACTGACGATTGGCATCCTGTACCGTTGAAAGACATTACACAAAACTTTAGGACATTTGTAATCCTTGAATCGTATTATGGATCATTTTCCCGATTCTAATCATATTCTGGATGATATATACTTGTTCCAAAGACTAAAGATCACTGAAACAGTAGTTTTCTCAAGTAATTACTCGTGATGAAAACTGAGAAATACTGGACAATCCGAAAAAATAATTTTAGAGTGCAAAAATGATATATCTCTGTTTGGTGAGAAAGGAAAACATATGAGCGTATTTTATTTCTGTGCCAGAGCTACGACTTCATGATCTGTTGTCCTATTGAATATGAGCCAGACAAGAAAACTATTGATAATGGTTGTATTGAATGGAATGAAACTGCTCTTTGTGCATCTAATTACCCAAGTTTAATAGATAATAGTTAATTCTAAATCTGTAATTAAAACGATCTTGGTTAAAACGAACCCAATTTTACAGTAATGCTCTAATAAACTCCGATACGAGTACAACTTTTACATAGAAATGAAAGATTCCACAACTAACTATACATTCATAAACCCATCATAAATTACATCTTCTTTTCACGTAAATCCTTATAAAAACGCCTGTACACGCACGTTAAATTTGTTTATTTATTCTAGGTGCGAGAGACTACACCAAGTTAATTGAAATTCAAAGCGCACCATAACTAAGGATTCAGTTTCAGCTGTTGTTTACTACAAAGCACAGAAAGTTTCTAAGCATTCAAGTCACGGATATAATAAAGAACAGTTGCGTTTCCTTTCGAGATTCTAGCTGGATAAAACACTAATTTATCATTATCAGTGTTGTGCAGCTGATAAAGAGAAAGAACAAAAGCTAGCAAGTCGATCTCTGAAGTAGCTGAATATCTTTTGTTAAAATATTACACCTTATTTTAAATAAATTCAAAGTAAAAGTCTCATAATATTATTAGATATTCTATAAAATTCTTCCTTTGAATACTGAAACACCCCAGAATTTGAAATGAGAGTATATAACTATTTATACAAAGACCATCTTTTGAAACATTCTGCATGTCTATAAGAACTGCTCCCTATTTTTAAACTAATTTTCATGTTATTTAATTTGTTAGCTTTTATATATTACATATATTTTCGGAAGAATAGATCTTGAATGGGTGCGTACCTCTGTATTATTTCTAAAATGATTAAGAAAATTTATAGAAGGATTAATTGTGTGTGAAAGTGAATAGTGTGTTCCATTGTCTAATAGAATGTGAAATAGTAAAAACGTGAAGGGTGTTATCTAAAATGAAAAATGGGATAAACAACAGCAGGATATGGTGGCAATTAAAATATTGTCAAATACGAGGACAGGGAAAGTAAACAAGATTTGGAAATTGTTATGAAAAGTAAGGAATAAGTGGAGAAGTATGAAAAGGAGCTTGAGGGCACACACAGTTGGGAAAATTGTGGTTTATTGAAAGGGTGCTTTGCCATAAATGTAACCAGATGGTAAAGGTATGGGAGAACCTTAGCTTTGGTATTGCTAAATTCTTGGATATTTTGTTTGTTTATGTAAATTTAATTTTAATGTCGTTTGCTGAAATAAAACTCATTCTTTCGTTCCTTCATATTACATATGTAATACTTGAAAGCCACCATTTATGCTATTTTTTGGTCTTTTATCTTTCATTTTCCTGATCAAGAAATGTATATCAATTTTAACACATATAAATGCAGAGGAGCATGTATGCAAGAACCTTACAATGTAATAAAATTTACAAACATAATAGTGCTAGCGCACTCACAATTAAGCTGCGAAAAATGAACAGAAAAAGAAAGGGTCGCCAACAAAATGAAGAAGTATGCAATACATCACGGCCGGAGAACGATTCGCTTCGAACGTGTTATGTGATTGTGGCAGAGCATTACTGTGCAGTTTGAAGTCCATTCACTGATTATGTTACAGCAGGGGCTACACATGCGGCCTATTAAGTAGTAGTCTATAACCCGTAAATTTTTCCCTGTAACATAAATTGTTAATGAAGTGGCAAATTAAAGAATGAGCGCAGTTTAGAAAGCGCAGTGCTACGAATAATCGAAACTTTGGAGGAAAATTAAAACCCAGACCAAGTTCTGGAAACCTTCATAATAACCAGCTAAATTTGCTTACTAACAGCAAAAACAATATCTAGGCAACTAAAACTACTTGCTTTGTAATGATTCAAGTTTTCACAGTTAACAATTACAATAAAAATAAGCATCTACCTGATCACAGGAGACGTTGAAAATGTCCTTCTCCTGTATGCAGGCAACTCTGGTACTTTTTTTAAGAAACTTTCTTTCAAGCGCATCAGTTCAGATTCTGAAATAGAGTTAATTATTTCCTAGCATTGTCTTTCAGTTCTTTTAATGTGTGGGGTTTGACCTATACAATTTTTAAGTTTCCCCATAAACAAAAATCACAGGGTTTGAGATCCGAGGATCGTGAGAATATAATCCTCTATTGATAATTTTTAATTACTCTGCAGTTGTATGCGCAGTAGCACAATCTTGTTGGAAATATCCAGGCTGAATTCAATACCGGTCAGCTGTTCAAAGAATGGGGTATATTATTGTTGTAAAATTCTGAACTTAAGTTATCTGTAAAAAATACTGGCCTTATTATTTTGTTCGCATTAACCGTGCACCATACCCCGATTTTCTCATCATGTAATGGTGTTTGCTGCACTAAATCGGTTTCTATGAGCTCCAATATCGGTTATTCCGCGCCGAAATTTGGCCGTGTAAATGGAGTCATTCTTCGTCAGAGAAGATTATTAAACGTGCATCAATTACCCCATCATTAGCGTTCCTCAATGTCCAGGTACAGAAATGTACCGTTTCTCGATATCATGTGCTAGCAATTCGAGGACAATAGCGATCTTACATGGATTGTTCATTGTTCTTGAACTTCGTCCAATTTCTCCTCAGGAAACACGCTCTGCTTTACCCTTAGTTTTTATCAAAAATCGAACCAGTTTCCGTAAACGTATTGACACATATTCACACTGTTTTTCTGATAGGAGGACTCTTGGGGAATTCGCCGTGTAACCTCCCTGCACGATTATGTAATCACACACGAATTGCATAAAACATCTTGCTATAATGTGTACTAATCTCCTAACATTATTACAAGAAAGTCCAAAACGCCACTCATGTAATTTCTTGAGAAACGCTTCGGAACGAACAAAAGTAAGCGAAGGCCGCAAGATGCGCGGGGTTGCAAGTCGGACTACCACTCTGCCGTGCCGCTACTACCGGACCGCTCGTATGTGAAAGACTATAGATGTGTGTGTGCGTGCGTGGGTGTTCTTCGTCAGTTGAAAGTTTAAAACAAAAGATGCAAGTTAAAAGTGAACTTTTAATGTAAAAGTAAATTTGTACTAACGATTTCCATTTCAGTTTATCTCTCCGTAACCCCCTTGTCGTAACACATATGCACACTTCTTCGCGGTGCATTGAGAAGTTGGAAGTTCTCAGGAAAAATTAATTGACAATGCTTTTACAAATAAACAATAATAGTGGATGAGCAATGCTTGACGCAACCGCGCGACCGGCCGGTAGCGCTATGTCAGTGGAAGCTGGGAATATATTTCCCCTCTACTGCGCGAGGCTTCAATGTGAGTTGAAATCTTGCGCAAGTAGCACACCGCCGACACAGCAGCAAGCTTCACCATCCGGCCGCACACCGCGAAACCGGTTGCGTGAAGGATTGTTCACTCTGTAGCGAAGAGAAAAGTCGCAGATAAAAGTTTTTTTTTTTTTTGTTAAATTTAACATGAAGCCCATTTACTTGCCAATGCAATGAAGTAATTTCTGTTATGAAGGAATGAATGAATATTGTTTAACGCCCGTTTTTGCTATAGAGGCACCACAGGCGAAGGACACTGATGATACATGAGATGAAATGATATTTTGGGAAAGGATTTATTTTTAAGGAAGGAATCGTTCCAGGCCTAAGTTTAGGGTACCTCCTAGGCATTTGCCATTTATGAGGATTGAGGAAAACCTGGAAAAAACCTCAATCAGGGAGGACGGTCCTGGCGGTTTTCGAACCCAACCTCCCGCTCACGAGTCCGTGCCTTAACGACCTCGGCCAACCCTGGCGGTCTGTTATGAAGGAATACATCATTGAGTACATTATGACACCAAACTAAAATGTCTCTAAAGACAAGACAAAACTGACGATTATGAAGAAAACAGTCTTCCCGTGAACATTTTGAAATGCGGTTTTGGAACCAACACATTATGTAAAAGCTAGTTATAAACTAACGAATATGATAGCTAAGAAGTCGAAACCTATGCAGATAATACCTTTGTGATGGAATGTTAGGAAAATGTGAATGAATTTATTTGACATTTGCGAGCTGCATTGCAAACGCGCTGAAAAAATGACATCAATATTTACATTTCACTCTATTCCCAAACAAGTATCATTTTCATCTGCGGCGTCGATATAACCAAAGAATTGGCCGCACTGCATTCACTCACGAGATTTGATGAATGCAGTTCAAAACAACGACGGTGTGCCAGCAATGGTTGGAAAAAACGAAGACTTGTAAAATATTACGGCATCCAGAAAGTAAGTCCCAATCGCGCCTAGAAATGGCACCGCTAGTCGGATAGGAATGCGCATGCGCAGGAATAGAGAGGAAGTATGTGGTAATAATGCAGTAAAATTTCAGCCTTGTGACGGCCGTGATTACCGCGCTGTGCTAGGAGAAAATGGGTGCTCTGTTATTGTCTCCTGCCAACTGCGAAGTTCGTGCACTCATCCGAGGTTTGCACGCTCAAAAGCAAAGTCCAGCAGAGATCCATCGCCAATTGTGTCAAGCTTCAGGGAGACAATTTCGTGCACAAGGGAGTGAGACATCTGGAGATTTGACAAGAGAGTTCTGAAATTGTGAAGCGCCGGTTCTGCTCAATTGCTTGCCGCACACTTTCCAACACTTCTGCCGTCACCAGGGACGGTCGGTCACTACGGTCGTCGTCGTGAATATTGGTTCGTCCTTCAGTGAACTGCCTGCACCATCGTCTTACCATAATGTCGTGTCCATACACTTGACACAATTGGCGATGGATCTCTGCTGGACTTTGCTTTTGAGCTAGCAAACCTCGGATGACTGCACGGACCTCGCAGTTGGCGGGAGGCAATATCAGAGCAGCCATTTTCTCCTAGCACAGCGCGGTAACCACGGCCGTCACAAGGCTGAAACTTTACTGCATTATTCCCACATACTTCCTCTCTACTCCTGCGCATGCGCATTCCTATCCGACAAGTGGTTCCATCTCCAAGCGCGATTGGGACTTACTTTCTGGATGGCCCTCGTATATTGAAGATATGGCTCACCAAGTGGGTAATACATAGATGCGAGCTTTTCAATGCATAATTTATTAAGAACATTTGTGTTCTATTTCTCTCAAAACTGTTCATGTCGTGAAGGCGGTTACCCAAAAGGTGAATATTATAAAGAAAAACGAATTAAGTCTCAGTCAGTTCCAGGAACTTCTAACGTGTTTATTCAGGATATATCACTTATTACTCGCAAATAAGATATTGAAAAGAGTGTTCCACTTGAATGATAAATTAGGTTATGTTTTGGAAGTCAGTGAATATATATATCAGAGTTTGAGGAGAAAGAGTAGGTCTGTAATTATATATTTTTGCATAACGAAAAGAATACCCACGTGCAATGGGGGAAAAAAAGGAAATAATTAACAGCAAGTAGATGTAATTTTCGCGTTCCAAACGAAACACTTGCTTTGAGAAAAACAGTTACAAGCTAACAACTTTGCCGCACTTTTCTACCTTAATCATACAACTACCGCAAATGAATATGCGTGTGTTATTTTGGATTTGAAATTTGAATCGATAAAATATCTGAAGACTCCAACAATGCCCCATTTTTTATTTAAAACTCCATTTCCTTCAGATATCCAATAATTACCAGGTCATTTGCAGATGGACTTACAATAAAAGAAATATGTTGTGCTAATTACTGCAGGCTATACTTGAATAAGAAAAAGTACAAAATAACAGTATTATTCATTAGTTCTCTATTTGGAAATACTTGTGGGAACAGATATTTAGTGGAATGAAGCACACAATCACAAAATGAGAATATGATCCGGTATTTGAAAACAGCTCACATTTGTAACATCGTCAATGGAACTGTTGTCGCCAAGCAATGTCAGGTTTCGTATTAGTCAGCTAATTTTGTCTCTTTGTAATATAATTTACATATAATAGTAATGTCAAGTAGTGTTTTTTTTTTTATTTCTCGGTTTTACATATTAAGATGAGTATGCCAAAAATCGCATGTATAGTACGGGCACACCTTTTTTCTTGGAACTAAGATTACAACTAGGCAACTGCTTATTTATGCTATGTTGACAGCGCTAGGAATGCGTATCTCAGGAAAACGTTGTTACGTTTCTGCAATCTTTTTCAGTACATATTTAATGCTGAGATCGGATGTGGAAGTGAAAGTAAATAATTTATTCATATATTCTTAATAATATGATAAACAGAACATTTTCATAGTTTCAGTTCAATCTTTGATGTCCGAAATTAACATGTCAACACTGGAGAATTTCCAGGTATCTTATGTGAGTGTGTTCCTGTATACGCAAAAATGAAAGCATTAAACACTCTGAACTTTATTGGATAGAGCAAGTTGTTAAAATTTCTCATACTTTATTTTTAACGTAATAAACTAATTCTTGAAAATGATACAAGATTGCGGTAAAACACTACAGTACTCTGTATTCAAATTTATATTTATAATATTTTCATCATAAGATGTTATGATGAAAATATTATTTAAAAGAAAATCTGGCATCATTTGCTATTGAAACATTAATTCCGTTATTTGCTAATATATGAAAATTTTGTAACTGTTTTAAATAAGTGTAGGCATAGGAGAGAGGAGATGAACAATTATTAATTATTTGGATTTGTTGATTAATTCTGATAATTAATTTGGAATAAATTGTCTAATGGAGATTAGTGAAGTAATGCGGGCCGCTAATGCTTTGGCCAGCTGTTAATAGTCTTCACTCCACAGACGATTCTTGTTTGGAAGATGCCTCGGCTCTAGTTCGTGTGTAGCTATTCTTAGTTACAAGTTACTATCCCTTGTAGATATGCTAGAATTTTTTGCTATTTATATCAAGGGGAAGAATAAATTAGATACCTACGATGTTTGAGAAAGCTTTGTGAATTCAATTGTAAACAAAAATTATTATTGTTTGTTTCTTCCCTAACCACGTGCATCACCGTTTGTCACGGAGATGACCGTTTATCTCTTACTTAAATTTAATCTAAGCCACTGAATCGTTCACGTCGATATCTAGAGTCAATTTATATCTTATAACTGAATTCGTCACTTGTGATCGCAGAATTTAATCTCACTCGGGCTTGTACTTTCAATTTTCTACACTCGCGTATTCTCTATCAAATATATTCTCGTAGATATTATTTCCTATTCACCAAAGTTCACTAGAACACTACAGTTTATCCCTAATACTCACTGTCAATTATTCTATCTACGCGATACTGTGAGTCAGGTTCGAAACTTACACTTAACACGTCTTGCCTTTTCGGAATTATATGCCGAGTTATGTCCAGCCTCTTCCAAGTCAGAACTGTAAGTAATGTGCTGGGGACTCAAATTTGCCTCTTTTATACTAATTTCAAATTCTGCCAGTTGAGATGCCGTTGTAATCTTTCAGATATCCGCACTAGAAATTTCAAGAAATTTTCTTTGAATCTCGTATTTCTATTGGTAACTATGCTTTTACAGACCTCTTTCTGGTTTGCTCTTATGCTGAATATTACTTAAAGGTATGTCTATTCGCTGCTTTTAAACACCTGACGATTTACTTTACGCTCACGCTTGCCTTTGCTTTGCTTTCCCCCCCCCCCCCCCCCCCGCGATACTTTTTTTACAATTTTCTTTTAAATTATCAAAGGCAAACCCTGCTGTTAAAGGCTTTTCTCACAACGTAACGGCATATGGTGCATTTGTACCATTTTTAGTTAACTAAGATTACACATTACAGAAAAATATGTTTTCATATTATTTTTGATTAGTTATACACAACATACTTAATATAAATTAAACTCTTGTTATTGAGAGTTTAGAAAATGTTATTAGAAATATTTAATTTGACATGAAATAAAACAAAAGCGATAAATGTGGTTAATTGTATAGGACATGAAATTGATAACTCTGACACTTATAAGTTATTACAAGGTGAGGCCAAGAATTCAGCTTCAATTTGTTACTATAACGAGATAAGAGAAATTTTTATTTTGTGTACTTAGCTAAGAATATTCATATTCATATTTTCCTAATTCTGTAGAGAAAAGTTAGCTGATTTCTTAAAATGTGAACATATTAGAGGAAATGGTGGATAATTTTTAAAAACTACTCAGTAACTCTGTAACGCCCTGATGCCGCTAAAGGTCTACATATATTGTAGATTACTCAAACAAATACTGAGTAATGCTTATTTGTTTTATAACACTCCTTACCTTTTGACGTTTCAATGTAGAAAATACCGAAAAAGGCTTCTTAAAAAATTGAGTAAATTGTTTATTTTACCTGATGTTTTATCTTTATCCCAATTATGTTGAATGTTTAATTAATATTGAGTGAATATTTATCAATTTTGGATGTTATCCATTTTGGTTGTCTACTGGTTATATAAGAAGAATTCTTAATTCTTTGTATTAAAAAAGAGATGGTGTTAATAGGTTGAGCCGTTCCAAATAACGCTAGCAAGCAAACTTTTCATAATTGAGTTGTATTGGATATTCAGTGTAAAATATTATATCTATTATTATGCTGATATTTGAAGAAAAGAATAACGCATTGTTGTTGTTAATTTTCTTGTTTGTATAAACATGCCAGCCATAGCAGTTCAAGATTAAGATGGCGTTATTTAAACAGCTTACTTTATATCTAATTAATTATTTTTTTTAAATTGGTGCTAGTTATTAATACAGTGCGATCAGCGATGATTTTCCCCCATGGAGGGGGTAGCAAGCCTGCTTGCTTACCCTGGTGACCTTGCTGAATATCGCAGTCGTAGTGCAGCTGTTCCCGGAATTGCGCTGTATTGTTCGTTTCTTAATTCTACAGTATACATAAAATGTATTATGCCTGGTGTGTTTACGAGGGCGCAGCGTGTCGGTCCTGGTGGTATAGTGGTAACCATATTTGCCTCCTAAACCCAAGATCGTGGATTCGATCCCGGCCAGGACCATTGGGTTTTTTCGGGCGTAAAAATCCTAAGTATGGTTTCCTTCGAAAGGGAAGTAAAACCATGGATCCCGTGTTGTACATTTACGGCATGATAAAGAACCTCAAGCCTGAAAAAAGAGGCCTCTGAGCAAAATTTGATCGGTAGTTTCACGCCCTGAATTGAATGATACCGCTGATGACCTTAGATGCTAAAGAGCTTCCCTAAATAAATCAAATAAAAATAATAAACCAAATCAACGGCACAGCGTGTTATTTATGTACGATTCATATGTGTTATCGCAGTGGTGAAAGAACCATAGGACTTTTTTTTTGACATGTAGTTGATTCTGTTGTGATTCGAATGTGAATACCATTCGACCCCTTTTTTTTCAGAGAATTAACCGACAGGGAGCGCGATCATGCATTTGTTTTGTGTCACTGCTCACACTGCGAATAATTTCATGACAACAATTCACAACGTGTTTTCACAGTGTTATTAATAGAGATTTGTTGCCCCCTTGGTCCCCTGATTTAACACCTACGATTACTCTCTATGATAAATAAAAAACTTCCGTGTACACGACGAACCCGCACATCATACAAGAACTCAAAGAGAATACTCGTCAGGAAATTGTTCGGATTTCTCAAAACGAACTACAGGAAGTGATGAATAACTTCATGAAGAGATGCCACTGCCACGGGTGGCCAAGGTCATTAAGGCGCGGACTTGTGAGCGGAAGGTCTGGGGTTCGAATCCCGCCAGGACGGTCCTCCCTGACTGAGGTTTTTTCCAGGTTTTCCTCAGTCCTCATAAATGGCAAATGTCGGGGGGGGGGTATTCTAAACTAAGGCCTGGAACGTTTCCTTCCTTAAAAAATCCTTTCCCAATATATCATTTCATCTCGTGTATCATCAGTGTCCACCGCCTGTGGTACCTTAGTAGCGAAGATGGGTATTAAAACCATTCAAAAAAAAAATAAAGAGATGCCAAGTTGTATGGAGAATGAAGGCGGACAATTCCTAATTTGATAATATGGTAAGTAATGAATCCCTTAAATTGGTTTGTGTAGTGTATTTTTTTTACTCTTCCGCTAATCACCGAGACCCGGCTGGCCAGCTAACTGGCTAATGAGTGGCGTGCTCGCCCAAAGGCAAACACTCCAGGGGAAAACAAAATTGATCGCATGGTATTTTTGTTTGCAGCCCAGCAAGCATCCTTAATTTTTACATTAAACTAAACCCAGGGTCCAAAATGGTAGAAGACTTGTTCAGCTAGACAGAAATGTCTGCGCTGTTTGATGCATGCAAGCCTTATTAATGCCGGTTTGGGTAATAAGGTGACAAAGAGCACTAGGTTACTGCCACTCCATTGAATTACAGGAACGAAATTCATGCCACATAGCTGTACACACACATTATTGTCTAGTTAACGACAGAAGTGCATGAAATGGAATCTACACTCCCCTTGAGACTACAGTCATCCAACTCCATTAGCCAAATACATCCGAGTAATGAAACGTGGCGCTTAAAATTTCCCCTAAGCAAAAAGCTATAAGCCATAATGGATTGCAACGTTAAAGTGATTTCAAGAGCTATCGTTTTCCTTTTAAGTTTTTAAATTTCAAGACAAGTAGAAGGCTAAGTTTTTTTTTTTTTTTTTTTTTTTTTTTTTCAAACGAGAAATTAGGTTAGGAAGAGGAATTGCTTCTTTGGACATCCTGGAGTGCATGTTTTAATTTTATCGAGACTTGGAATAATTTCCCATATCATTTTACATGAAAGAGGGCAGGGGGAACCTTTTGCGGAAACTTGATGAAGAGCAAATTAAAACGCTTTTAACTATTTCTCTTCTATCTATATGTTTAAGGGAAAGTTGAAAGATAGATGTTTAAAAATGCATAATCACTTGACCTGCACTACTGAAAAAGATAAGTTCTTAGAATAATCCGGATAATATATAAACTGTGTTGATTTATGTCTGCCGTACATATTAGTCCTTGTATCACTAGGAAATTATTGTTACAATATAATCATTTGATACCAAATTTAATATTTTTATTACATTGAGTTTTTGGAGGAATGCTAAAACCTCAAAATTAGCAGTTATTCATTCCATTGAGTTACATTCGAAATCCATGTTTCTAAACTCTTTTTCCTTATCCTTCTTTTCTTTTTCTTGTACTTTTATGCTGAACAATGAATGAACTCATGTTTCCCTAATTGATGAATGTTTGGTATGAAAGTTAACTTATACCGTTTCATTCATTGCGCTGATACTTCTGTTCTGAACTTGAAAAGCAAATAGAACAGTAATTCATGAATTTTAAATACACTATGCAAAATTTGCTTTTGCACCGATCCCTAAAGCCATGATGAATACCCAAATTAAAGCGAAAATAGTGAGGGTGAATTCTCTGACCCATATATTGCAGAGATGTGACATGTTCATGTAGGGACAGCTGGTCTATGCTATCGTTATAGTACTTAGATAATTCTGTAAAATGTACATGTTTACTAATTATAAAGGCAAATTAACACTAATATGTAAAAGCATTCTAATCGGCTGAGGTTTAACATCAAGATTGCAAAGCATGCATACCCGGATAATTAGAGCAACCATGTGCTTCCTGGGGAAGGAGGTTGCATCCTATAATAAAATATCTGACTCTGATGTATTTACGAAGTAAATACACTGCCATGCTCATCAACTGAACTTGATTATGAATCGAGATGCTTCACAGAACCAATTTGTAAGAAGGTTTTTCTTAATTGTCAACTTTTACCCCAAATCGTTTTCAAGGTCAACAGAAAGCTTGTTACCAATGGATTTTTGCTGTATGTAAACTTTTATATAACCAGTTACCAGCTAGATCCATTGGTGCAATGAAGTGCAATTTCCTAATGAAGTCAGGCTTCTCAGAGAAGCCACAAATCATATTTATTTATTTATTTAGGCAGAGCTGAGGCCATTAGGCCTTCTCTTCTGCTCTACCAATCTAATAATAATTACATGAAGTTATAGCGACAATATTACAATCACAACATAACAGTAAAGTTGACAATACTCGTACACATATAGACCAATGTAAAACATGTATATAAATATATGTGTGCTAATACATAAATATTGGTAATGAAAAATGTTAACTTAAGAAGAGGAAAAAATAAAAAAAATAAAAGAACAATAACAAGCAATGATAATTTATGCATACATCAACATACGTTAATTCCGCAAATGAAAAAAGATAAAAGCAAAATATAAAATTAAAAGCCTTGCCAATGTTATGAAAGAGATATAGCAATAAAAATAATAGAATGAATAATTCTACAGCAGGGTAAATCAAATAAATACATGTATTATAACAAAAGGAAGCTAAATCTAGGGTAGTGGAATATTTCTAGTAATATTAAACAATTTTTTATGAAATGCTCCTAAAGTTTGGCAGTCTCTGACATCCCGTGGCAATGCATTCCAGAGACGGGTAAATGATGATGAGTAAATTAATGTAGGGTGCAATGGTAATAATAGTACGTGCTGGGTTTCAGAGCATGTGTTTAGGTTATGAGAGGAGGATAGATCATGAAAACGAGAAGGTAGATAAAATGGAGAAGTTGTATGAGTAATTTTGAAAAGTAGTGTGAGACAATGGAATATTTCTTCGGTCTTTCAGACGGAACCAAGACAGCATATGAAGGGAGGGTGTTATATGATTGAACATCGCACATGTAACATATGCACATATTATGTACACGCTGTAGTTTTTGCGTTAGGTTAGAGTTTAAGTCTGTGAGCAGAAAATCGCAGTAATCGAAGTGAGGCATCGACAAGGCTTGCACCAAGATCTTTTTTCAAGGTTCTGGGTAAGGGCACGTCCATTCATTCATATTCTTGTTGAAACTGATATAAGTGAAGAAAATGGAAATAAATATATTTTCTTCAAAGAATTAGGAAATGAAATTAGGTATAATTCCTTCAAGTCAATGCATCTTGATTCAACGAACTTGCTATACGTTATTGCTTCTTTGAGAAATGGAGCGTGAACCTGCTGTTCAAGTTTATTCCGTTCCGTAAGCGGCATTTCTGAGACACTGAAGATTCTGTTCCCTGCTGTTGCACATGTTATAAGAAATCTATAAAATACGTTTCACGAAGAAAAAAAAAATATATTAAAGGTCCTGGTTACAACGCCTTTGCCGACTACAGAACATAAACATTTTCATTACTGACAGGAGACGCCAATTTCCGGGGATTTGCTATACTGTCGATTGAGAAGATGATGATGCCAGGCATGGAAGGGTTCAACACCAAGGCAATATATGTACGAGTATGTTCTGCAGTAGAAAGTAGTAGGTGAATTACACTTGACGTTTTATCAGTACCAGGGTACTACAACTCAAAATTGTAAACTTTTCAGGAGAGCTGTTGTAAAATTTGCATATAGTTATAAATTTTAATATTAAAGATTTATTTTCCAGTACTTCAGTTCTCTCACAAACTTTGTTGCACACAACAAAATAACAAGTAAATTTATTCATAAGTTGCTCTATTGCACTAATGTTTCTACTGGCACTTAATGGAATAACTGCAAAAGTCTTGTAACCTCCGTATAGTGCCTTAATTATCACATGTTCCTCCCCAGACCCTGACATCAGTCCTATCTATTGTTTCGTTTGCTCTCCCTTTTATTTACAGACCTGGATAGAAATTCTAGTGAGGTTTTGAAATCGCATTAATCTATCATAATTCCTTCACGTCGTTCTTCTTGGCCACTGGAATTTACAGCCTCCTTCTATGTAGGTCAAAGCAGGAAATTATTTTGACGTTCTTTTATTTTGTGTTGGAAGCTATTTGCTTTAAATTCTTCATATTGGTAACTTGTGTTACATAGAAATTCTTTTTCTGTTGCCATAACCATTCTAAGCACTAAAACCAGAATAAAGCAAAATGAAATTATGTTAGTAATGGATTGTAGATAAAAGATGGGAGATGTACAATAGATCACGAGCTACATAACCACTGCCCTTACGTCAGTCTGGTGGTGTAGTGGTAAACATACTTGCCTCCTAACTCAAGATCGCCGGTTCAATCCCGGCCATGATCGATTGATTTTTCTCGGACGTATAAATGGCTTCCTTCGGAAAAGAAGTAAAGCCGTGGATCCCGTTTCGTAGATTTACGGCACGTAAAAGAACCTCAAGCCTGAAAAAGAGACCTCTGGGAAAAATTCATCGGCCGTTTCACGCCCTGAATTGAATGGGCCGCTGATGACCTGAGAAGTTAAAGAGTGTCCGTAAATAAACCAAATCAACCCCACTACCCATCATTTCTTGTATACCTGCCGGGCAGTGGCTCATAGTTTTTGTTCTTGCTTTGTTGTATTTGCCTATTAATTTCAGTTTATCTAAATTGATAGTACGTGCCTAAGAATCTCAATGCCGAATTATAATTTTTATTTCTGATTAATGGATAATGTTATTTCCGTTTACATTGACATATTATTATCCTGCACTATTATCCAATTGTTTTAAGTGAAAAAAATATCAAAACATCTTTCCTTAACATGGTCGGATACTTCAATTTTCTTTTCAAGGAATATTATTTATTAATATCCACCATGAGGGTATGGTTATAGGCTGCTTTTTTAGACACAATAATAATAACAAATAATAAAAATCTGAAATATTCCATCCCGGTGCTTTGTTTTCTACACCGGGACGTATATTGCAAACTCTTACACTTATTTCTAAAAATTACATTCATACATTATTATTTTCCAGATGATACTTATACATAGGCTACAATTAGAAATTTACTAAAATAATAACAATAACAAAATTGATAAATAACAAAATTACATCTACTACTTCCTAATTGCTGGAAACCAGCAATATTCGAGTAACTGGAAACCAGCTACTACTTCTATTACTTCCACTTAATGTTTAACTCTAAATTAATAAACTATATATTCACCGGTAACTGGTAGAAACTATACAGATAACCAGTTCATTTTTTAAATGCTTTTCTTTTACTTTACTACTGTCTATATTTGTATAAAACTCTATTATATATCTATAGATCTTGTACATGCTTCTTTATTTTCCATATTATATCATGTCATATTTCTATATTATATCATCTTTATAAATATATTCCTGTAGATTTCACATTTATAACTTATATTAATCTATTTTACAACAATGATTATCTACCTTGTTTGCAAATCTAATTGACATTTATCAATTCATTACTTTAGCATCGTTGACGGTAGTAATAATATTATCACAAATAATATTAGTTATAATTATATATAATTATTATAACAAGTTTTAATATATTTTATTTACTTCCTCTTTATCTTCCTATTCTCCTTCTTCGCTCTTTCACCATACCCCTTTTCCACAATAATTTTACCCTCCTGTCATTCTTTATACACAATACTGTTTTATGTCCTATTAAACTTTTTCTTTTGCTACTCAACTACACTTTACACTTCCCTATTGCATTTGTTTATTGTCCTTTATACTCAAATTTTTACAAGCTTTAAAACTATTTTTACAATTTTCACCACTAACCTACACTTCACTCCACTCCACATCACCTCTGTTTACTACACTATTACACTATATCAATCTTTATTATACTTCTCCATTTTTCTGAACAAGCTCCTCTAACTCCCATCCTCTGCCTCTTCACTGAGGCCCCCAACAGCTCCTTCAGCTCCTGCTTCTCCTGCTGCCTCATCTTGTTCTTTCCTTGTCACCACACTTTCTTTATTCTAACTGTAGGTTTGTTTATTGTATAACTTTTCTCCTTCACTATCATCATATTTCTTTTCTTCTTCTCCCTTTCCATCTAACGTGATTTGAATCAAGTTTTCATTGTAAATTTGTATGATAAATTCTTTTTCTAATTATTTATATTTAATATTCTTAATCTTTCCCATCTTCTAACTTCCACTCCTTCTCTTCAGAATTTTTATAATTCTAATTTTTCTTTTTAAGACACAGGACGTAACCTAAGTTTAAAACGAGTAGAGTGCTGCAACTAAAAAAAATATTTTTTGTAGTTAATCATTGTGAATGAATTTGCCAACAATCTATCTTTAAGTTGCTAGTTGCACAAAGATGAAATATCTTCTGTGGTTGTACATTTCCTGTAATAATGCGCTATCTTGTGTTGTCGCAACAAATAATAAAGAAAACAAAAACAAGTCAATGGATTACTGTATTACCTTAAGTATTAGAGATGCATCGTAAAATAACGTAGGCAAATAGGAAATAACATTCTGGTTGAATACGTGCAGGTATGACTAAATGATTTGCTGGGGTAAAATTGTCTGGTTCTTGGGCTGCTATATTGCTTATAGCTTATAGTAGTACCGAAATAAAAAAATAGAGAAAAAAAGGATTGTAATGCTATAAATATTTCAAAATTGACAATGAGCAGTTGTTATTCTCTGTATGTTTAAAAGTAACACGCTTAATATTTTTGTCACCAGTCACCACTGCGTTCATGCGCTTTAAGTTAACAAATGTCTCCAATATCTGCTATATGACATAGGAACTTTAGTATACTGTGGTGTTATTCTTGCTTATGATACCATCCTCAAATATTCTACGTTAAAACAATTACTAATCAGTTTATTCCCATCACTTTCCTTTAGTGACTTCTGTGATACACTTTCTTTTAATATGCTTGCTGCAAAAGATGAAATATAAAGCCTTTTGGGATAAATAAAGTGCCGTTGAGTAGCCTACTGTAATATTAGTTTGTATTGTAATTCAATTTCAAAGGTTTTGTTTTCGTACTATTATATATTATGCCCAACTCGTGATATAGGGAACGTGCTACAGAGCAACATTTTTTAAATGCCCAACATACTTTTCTTTTGCCACATTTTATTGTTCATGGAATTAGGTGAAGAAATTGATTCCATTTGTAGTTCGGGTAGAGTGTGAGCACGAGAAATTCTAAAGGTATATTTGGAGGAAGAGATTAGACAGTACCACATTCCAGGAGAATAATAGTTACAGTGAACATTCTTAATGGATTCAAACTCGAACACAAACAATAACTAATGTTTCCGATTAAGTGCATGACAGAATGTGTTTGCCGTAGTGGGCATGATGATGCCTTTTAATGTCGTTTAATATTACATTGGAAATACATGATAAATGCTTTGTGCAAATGAGGCACTTAACTTGGTACTCCTTTGGAATACAAAATTATTATTCCTCCCATCCACTCTGAAAGAAATACTTGGACTTTGAAGAAGACATTGTACAGCTTAGTTATAAATATCAGCGAGTACGGAAATACAAAGTCGCGGACACCGTACCACCCCTTTCCCTTCGTAACTTGGTAAACGGGAAACAGCCACAATAGCATGTGGACATTTCAGCGGTTAATCATAAGAAGATCCGGACATTCTGAGTCTTTATAACAATCGCAGTGTTTTCTCCAAAGTTTGGAGAGAGCAACAGAATCTCTCTTTGTGAAAATAGATTTTGTAAGGAATTAAAAAACTCAGCCATGAACTTTATTGCTAACACTTTCTGGAAATTGTTCTCAAACGTCAATTCAGGGGCCAAAATTTGGTATCACAACAGAATAAATTACTTGCTCATAAAGAAGAAAATTGATGTCACCCATTACTTCCAGTTTCTCTTTAATGCTGTTGAATTATGACATTTGGTTGATACCGAAATAAAGAATTTGTGGAAATATTTTCTTCAGAGATAGCAGAGTTGACAAAACCATGAAAACACACCGTTGGGAAACAACTTTAATCATATGAGAACCTGATCAAAAACATTTCACCATCATCCCCTTCAGGTTTTAGAATGTCTTGGACAGCTTCCGACATCAATTTTCACCATTCTTTCTCATTCCTATAGAAAATTGTATTAATTGTATTAATTGCTTTGTTTTGGCTGTCTCATCTTAAGATATTTTCACTCACTTTCTCTCATATTATACTATTGCTGATTTTGTCTTACCGTGAAATTCTCGCCCAACGTCGCCAAAATATCAATTTCTGTAGAATATAATTTGCTTGAAATTATCTCAAATTCCAGGCTTCATATTCATATGTTATTGTGCTCTTAATAATAGTTTTACATTATATTTGTTTTAGTTTTAATTGTAATATATTTATCCCATAAAATTCTGTATCATTTTGATATTGCTAAATCTTTCTTTATTTAATTTGATCATTTATATAATTTTCGCGATTTCCATCCTTAGTTGTTTTTTATTGCTGTATGAAAGGCTCTGAGCCAAAGGAAGTCAACAACAAAATTTGACTTTTTGTGTTTCCTAGTTAAAGGAACTTACAGTAGTTGTATCTTGCATATGCCAAAAAGAACTAAGATTGCGATCTTACTTTAAGGAAATTGCTTATGTTGGTACTTCTGGCATATGAACATTGTGTGTTTATTTCTTGTACCGAAGTGAACCAAAGCACGAATAAATATGAATGAACAGTTTATCGAGTACATTTATATAAATATGTTCCTCAATACATTGACAATTAATAGTGCCGAAGTATACAAAAAGTTAAAGAAAGCGACCTCTCATAATAAATTGTGAAGGGATATCTGATGTCAAGAATCACATGAAGTCATTTGATTGCTATGAAAAGTCATTACTGTAGAAAAGGTAGTTCTAAAGAGAAGTTTATTACTCATATTTTAAGTTTAAGTTTGATGTATGTAGTGTACAAATAATAAATGATGAAAGAAATGTTTAAATCTCCAATTGTGTTCGCAAACGCTGTGGGAAAAGTTTTCAAATAAGAGTTAAATTTAGGATTCAAAAGCCCACCATAAAAACTTGCAAAAAATGTAATATATTTGAAGCTAAAATAAAATCGATTACTAAAAATACTTTGGGTTTTTCAACTTTCAAAATTAAACTTAGTTTCTGTGGAAGGTAAAAAAATTACAGCTGTAACAATGTAGTAATATTAATGCCTGTTGTATATAATTTCTCGTTTTCATTTATGAATTATATATGTACTTGATGGTTGAGGAAACTATAAACAATAAGAAATATATCTTAACTGGGTATCATTTTAGGTATTGATCATATTATTTCTCATAATTTTTATTCTTTTCTTTAAAGCTGGATATATCAAAATTTGAAAAATATAGTTGGCTCACTCTCGTATTAGACCCTGCAAGTGATTTATACTTATTTTTCCTTTTTCCAAAATTTAATCTTGTGAATCAGATCTTTTGCCATGCTTTATTAAGATGAATATTCACTATCCATTTCTCATATTCTTCCAAAAAGTTGCATATCGATATGTTTCATAATCTTCTGCTATGAACAATTAGACATCAGCAAAAAACATTGAATCTCCCTTGTTAGTAGCAATCCTAGATGTGAACGTTTCTTTTTCCAAACTGTTAAAGTATTTTGAAAGTATATCTTAAATAAGATAGGCCATAAATAACTTCCTTGTCATAATCCTTTAGTGACTTAAAACCAGACAATGTTCTATTTTGAAATGAAATTTATATATAAGATTTATCATAAAAAATTTTATTTTTGGTTAAGAGTGCTGATTATTTTAAATTGTATAAATTCTTTCTGCAGTTTTATCCATATCATGTGTCAAATGTATTTTATAAGTCTACAGACAAGAGGTTGCTCGATTGCATTTGTTTTACACGAAAAAGTTTGCTACTTTCCCTTTTATTTCTGTTTGATCATCTTGTTTTAGAAAGTTTTTATAGTTTTCATACACTTGGCTAAATTCGTTACAGTAATGCCTCTATAATTTTAATCTTATATTCCTTTCTGTATCCTTTCTTATATGTTCATTCCTATTGTCCAAACATTTGGTACAATGTCCCCAATATGCATCTTTCGAAAAGTTGCAGTAATAATTCTGCTGGTATGCCATCTTGTCCAAGAGATTTTTGTTTTGTTTTTCAAATATTTAATTACAATTTCAGCATGTGTTATATCTAAACTTATATCATACCATTCAACCTTTTTTTATAAATTAAAATGCTGAAAAACTTAGTTAAAAGTTGCTTTTTGCCATCCTATAGGTACATGTAGAAAATAAAATTAGATTGTTTAAAGTTTCGCTCCATTATATATTTGGATAAGCTTAGTGAAGACGGAATCATTTTCAAGAGGAAACAACTCCAATGCTTTGCACTACTTCTGAATGACTGAAAGTGCATGGGATTGAAAGTATTCTACTGTAATTGTGGGGCCCACATCTGTGCTTGTTGCACTAGAAATCTGTCTCTGAATGTAATACCTTCCACTTTTTTGTTTAGTTCCGCTAGCCAATAAATGGTAATCTAATTAAATAGGTATATCCCGTTAATATGAATACTCTATTTAAAACTAGTCATGCTAATATGTAAATAAATATAAATAACTTTTTGATTTCCCAACCCGTAAACAAATATTGATTATAGATGCACTCAAAATAAGCAAACCAAGTGTGTTAAATAATTAAAACTTTTTATTTTCCTACAGTTTGAAAAATAAATATCATAACACAGAGAAATCGAAACTCAATTCCGGAAACGTCATTCCTGTATGACAAAGGTATGAAGGAAATGTCAATCAAGGGAAGGATGAGTTCTATCATGGCTCGCTGATTGAGCAGAACTTGAGCTTTATGCATTGAACTTCAGTCTTCTCTCCATTCTGCATCAGGGATGATTCCTCGTGGCTGTGGTACATTTGCATTCTGATAGAAATCAACTAGAATGCGAAATGAACTGCAAATGAAGCTGCCGCACCAACAGTAAACCCATAGACAGACCCGCATTATATTTGAGTATTGCATATGATGTATCCAGCACGTAGAAACATTGCTGAAGGGTAGACCATCAAATCACGTTATCACCTGCTTTTTATTTAATGAAGAAATAACATTATATAGGAATAACATCGATATCATGCAGGATAACAAGGGACAAGCTTATTCTCGTCGAAGTGAATACATTATTTTAAGTCGCATGCCATGATCTTTCTGGGTTTCAAAATATGACGTAACACATGTTATATGTATCAGTGATTTTGTAGTCAATTATCTGCTAGTCACGCCACAGCCGCCGATCAAACAAATCCTGTTTGCGATGGTTGAATGTAATGCATAGTATATACATATGTATGTATTGATTGATCAGCAAAATTAAGGCTCTCTCCAACTACTATGCACACCATTTTTTTTTTTTTTGCCGAGCTATCATCTTAATAATAAATTAAAATATTAATATAGTGCAATCAGAATATTTTAAAATGTTTATATATATGCACTGTTGTTTATAAATGCACTTAGATGTCGGTAATCATCGATACGAGCTGACAAAGTCAAAACAACCGCTTTCCTCTTAAGCTTAGGGCAAAATAATCGCTATACACAAAATTTCAATTTATGTTGTGATGAGGAAATCTGCTTAGTGTTCAAGAACCAAGTAAAGAAGTTGTATAAATAATAAGTCAACTATTTTCAATTAAAAGCCGTTATACAAAACTACGCCTGTAAAAATGTTATTCAATGGTATGCAGTTCTAAACATAGAGAGACAGTTGCCAGTAGTAAGTTTGGATCATCAATGCAATACATTAAATAAACAGTAGTATTCATTAATTTATTATACTTAATATACCAGATATATATAACAAACTATTTGAGAATATATACGTTACAATTCTGTAGTTTAAAATAAAAAAATAATGTTCGCATCTGTAATAAACTAAACTTACTGTAGCAAATCAAATAACTTGATTAATATAAACTGGAATTTAGTTCTAATAAATTTTTAAAAGCAAAAGGATGGATAAAACGTACTTTTATAATTATTCTATATATTATTGTTTCATTAGGTGTCTGTAATTTTAATATTTTACCAAAAACCTTACGACAGAACAGAAATATTCTCGGCTGTTTTGAAAAAGCTAATTGGTTACGCATTGCAACATTTTGAAGGTTCTATAAATTTATGGTGGACATTCTATCAAGATATTATAGTTTCCATTTGAAGAGTATTTTCTCTCGGGAGGCTATAAGAAATTTTAAATGCAGAAATAAATAATTGCCCTTATAGCTGCAATGGAGTAATCACGCTGAAGAAATAGTTTTTAAGTTTTGAATCGCTTAACCATAGCATCACACTATAGAAAAACCACAGGTAGCCGAGGTCGTTAAGGCGCGAACTCATGAGCGAGAGGTCCGGGGTTCGAATCCCACCAGGACCGTCCTCTCTGACTGAGCATTTTTCCAGGTTTTCCTCAGTCCTCATAAATGGCAAATGCCGGGGAAGTACCCTAAACTTTCCTTAATAAAACCCTTTCCCAATTTATAATTTCATTTCATGTATCATCAGTATCAACGCCTATGGTGCCACAGTTGTAAAAATGGGCGTTAAACACTACTCAAAAAAATACTATAGAAAGCATTGATATATTATTGATCTTCAGCACATTTGTTAAGTTTAGAGAAAACATAAATAAAATGCATTCTGTTTATTGTAAAATAGACTTGTTATATTAATGTAAGGAGACTAAAATTCGTGTATCAACAATATTTTAAATGAATAAATTTACATAAGTAAAATTTAGGCCACCATAACGTAAGTTTGTAAGTGGTAAATTTAAATTCAAGGGGGACAGAAAGAATTTTAAATAAAATTTGCATACTTAAAACATCATCGCATTTATTGACAGAATAAGTCCTGAAAAGCATTAATATTAGGCATAATAAATTCTCCTACAAATAATAATTTACAATAGTATACAATGCAGGATTATGTTAATGCTTAGCCTCAGGCTTTACAGTACTTAAGGACTGCCTCCTTGGTCTAGTAAGTAGCGTTCGTGACTAATACGCAGGTCCTGTCCAGGTCTAGCTGTCTGGGTAAGTTTTTGGTTTTGTTTTTTTTTTTTCCGGAGTTTTCTCTTACCCTAAAAAGATGAATTGCCAAATAGCTTTAAGACTCAAGGTCTCCCAAGTTCATTTGTGCCATTATTAATAAATTTAATTTCATTATCCCTACAGATTTATACCTATAGTATTCAGTCCACACATCTCGAGAAGTCCACTGCAGTCAAAGCGACAATTAATAAAACTTTAAAAAATACTTATCCCTTTATTATTATTATTATTATTATTATTATTATTATTATTGTTGTTGTTGTTGTTGTTGTGTAAAATACTCGAGCAATGCTTATCTGTATAAAAAAAAAAACAAGGACAATGTCCAATAAATTAGGATATAAGGCAGTACCGCGAAGAAGTCAAGGCTCAGGCAATAACCTAGGAACATAGGGCAATTCAGAACAGGGCCATATCCATTTCATTACAAGTTATTGCTACTGGAAACTAAATGAGTTTGAAAGCGTATTGCCGATAAGTGCGCTCCTCGTGCAATAACGTGAGTGCAGGGTTCACGTGCTATGCAAATTAACGACGCAGAAACGCGAAAAAGGCATAAAATACATGCAACTTCCAAATTATGCTTCACTGTGTGCTCGAGAGAAATTCATCGATCAGTCGGATGTTGCTGATGCGAAACCGTACTTTAGCTGTGTGACACAAAATCTTTGGTTCAAATGAAAAATATATGTTGTAATACATTAAAAGTAAATCAGTTAGAATGCTATTAAATTATATGCAAATGTAAATGACAACTTTGCTCAAAGTTTCTGTTATACCACTTCAACTCGTTTCATTCCTTTAGTTCTGTTACAGCAGAAAGTGTCAGGCGAGATGACTAGTGCTGTGTGCGGTGTAACGATCGTTTGCGCTTTGAAAATTTTCTGTTCCGATTTTTGGTGGAAAAGCGGAGATTACAATGAGAAAATAATGTTAGGGACTCCATCTGCGTCTGTAGCTCAGTGCTCCTGGATTCCGATCATCCCTCAGCTCATTCCTTCCTCTCACATTAGGGGCATAGGCACAAACGACCGTCCCTTGAACACAGCTGAAGTATTGAAAATTCCTGCTCTGTCCCTATCAAACCAAATCAAACGATACATGCTATATCGAACTTTAATTTCAAATATTCCATTTCTGAATAACACATATGTACCTGAAATTTAATTTAAACAATAAGTATGTCAATTTAGTTACTAATGAAGGGAAGTTTAAAAACAATGTGAATAATGGAACCGAATCAAAGGAACCGCTGCAAGGTAATATGTCAACTCTTGCTATCACCAGAATTAAAAAGATTTATTACAAAAAGATTATTGCTCGGAGGTTTCCAAAAATATTGATGTGATCTCAACATAAAGCGAGGTTTCACTCCCTCATCCCTGCTCTCACTTTGAAATTTCAAATGTTTGTGTTTTTGATTTGGTTTATCTACGGACGCTCTGTAACATATCAGGTCACCAGCGTCCCTTTCAATTCGAGGCGTGAAACGGCCGATACAATTTTGCTCAGAGGCCTCTTTTTTCAGGCTTGAGGTTCTTTTACTTGCCGTAAATCTACAACACGGAACCCACGGCTTTACTTCCCTTGCGAAGGAACTCATATTTGGATTTTTACGCTCAAAAAATCAATCAATCTTGACTGGAATGAACCCGAAACCTTGGGTCTATGAGGAAAAATATGGTCACCTCTAGACTGCATTTGGTACAGCTTACATTTTAAAAAGCATGGAACTGTTATCATATTTTTTGTTGCTTTGAAGCCTGCATGTTTTTTCCTTGCACGAATTTGGACAGAACAACACTATAAAAATTACGGAATATTTGTTATTTCCCTTGCAAACTTAAAATAGGCATAATTTCTCCTAACCTGACTAAAAGCATGTGTTTTTTTCTTTGGTCATACAATATAATACTTTGAATTTCATTTTAAAGATTTTTATAATGTTTCATAATTTTCTTATATTTTATTCCATTTTCGTCCATTTGCTTACATGTGTAAAGTTCTAAAATCCAAATATCTATCTTCAATTGTTAAGTAGAGGGGTCATATAAGTACTACGTGAAAGAAAATGAGTGCTCAGTAACAAAATTTTCTCCCGAAAAGTTTATGAACCACTGCCTTTTTGTAAGAAATGGAACTAGAGCGGTGTGCTTTTCAATCTAATTTATTCGAATACTTCAGTCTCTTGTACCTGTACTAATTCTATAGATTGCCTTCGCTAGGAGATAAATTATATTTGGAAAATTGTTTCATGCCCGTTTTGGACATAATCACTCGTGTCAAAATTTTAACATCATTGGTAATCAAGGCAACTTTAACTTTAAACATTGTCAAGATATGTGTATTTTAATGCGGAGACAAATTGGATTTTGTTTCACAAAAAATTCAATCTTAATAATTAGGGTTCGGGGTTTATGACATGTCACTTATTTTCTGTTTTGTTATTTGCATTGCAAACTTAAAACAATGCTAATTTTGCCTAATCAGATTAAAATTAGATGTTTTTCATTGGTCATATAATTTAATTTTTTGAATTTTTTTAAATATTTTTGTCGTGCTTCATAATTTGCTTATATTTTATTTCCTTATCTTCCATTTACTTACAGTCATTTCAGAGACGATTTGGCACACCTAAATTGTTGCTTGTAATTTATCAGACTTTTCCTTTCTAAAAATAGTGTAGTGAAACATTTCAAATGCGGATTAGGAGGGTACCTTTTTGTATAGAAAGAGATATTCAATGAAAATAAGCCGCAATGCAACAGTGACGATTTGACTAATTTAAAACATGTCCCAATAACATACTGCGGTGTTGAATGGAATTTTCCGATATAAGTCAATCCTGAGTGGCAAAATAAGATCGTTTTATTTTATGTATGCGATTTATTAGAGAAATTTTCTGCGATCGTTCATTGTGTTGTAATATAGCTTTCATTGTATGTAGTAAGTGATCTCTTGGTTTAAATAAATTCAAAATGTAATAATAAAGATTCATGTTATTTTTAAAGTGTTTAGTAAGGTTATAATTAAACACATGCAAAATTTTGAAAATATATTGGAAATTTTTGCTTTTAAGTAACATTATTTCCATATATTTTACATTTTTAGGTCATAAATGCTTGAATATTTCCAAAAATTTTACATCATGAACAGGCCCTATCATAATCGTGCAAGTGTTAATAGTTACTTCTCAATGTCAACGTATTTATTTATTGTGGCATAGTTGCGACAAATAAATAAACAAAGAGCTACAGAGTTATGCAGCAGACATTAGTATTCAACTTGTAGCCAGTTTAGTTTTTGGTAAGTCTATAAGTATTGTTTCTCCTCACTAACCTTCAGTCTTTTGAGCACATTAAATCACCATTAGAATTCAAGGTAGCAGTTGTAGATGGCTCACCATTTGTACGGTCAGCTAAAAGGTTAATGGTGTCAGCATCGGAAACCAAATGTGCATGCACTATTAAATTGTATGTTATCCGGTTCCAACGAGAGGACACGAAAGTGCAACACATTACCATATGTAAACGTTTCGAAATAGTTTCTCATATTGGATGCAATTTTCAGCAGTTGACCATTAATGGCTACAAAACATTGCGAGTTCGATCTGTAATAATACACTTTGATAACATATCAAGTTATCTGCTGAACTATCGCAAGTAGCTTACCAATTGTAACAATATCGCACTTCAGAGTCTTTAGTATGGAAGTTGAGTTTACATGACTGCGAATTGTTATTTTCAAGTGAAAGAAGACCATACATTTCATGATCTAACTTTCTTGGATAATATGAATTTGGAACTATTTCTTATTGGATCCTTTGAGTGGTAGCAACACCATTTATAAAAAGAGTTTTCGCCAAAATCTCACCGAAAGCAATTATCACTTCGTTCATGAATTGTTGATGTTGAACATCACAACCCTTGAGTTAAATAATTCTAACCTACTTTTTGTTTGACATATTAATGGTCTCAAAATAAATAAATAAAAGTGTGTTTTACTTTACAAAAATATGAAAGTATCTACACTAAAACATGTCTATGTCGAATATTGAAACAACTGGTATCCACGCTTCTCTAAAATATATTTTAATTAAATTCGTGCTTTAGTCATGTACAAAAGCAGCATACTTAGAAATAATAAGCAAAAACTTTGTCTTATAAAAAAAACTGCATTAATATTACATTGATGATGCATAAATTCGTAGCTTTTTTGTTCATTATAACGCAGCGTTCCTGGGACATTGTCTATCATTTATCATCTGTCATGGAGCACCTTGAATTTTGCAGATTTGAAGAAAATTTGTGAGCTAAAGGAAATAGAGTGTCAAGTGAAGGGAAAAAATCCAATATGTTCTACTTTTTGAGTTTAATTGAGGAGCAAAGACAGCGGAAACGGCTCGAAACAAGTGTCGCTTAAGGGGAGAATGCCATTTAAGAAAATGGTTCTGTCGTTTCAAAGAGAGTCACCTTGACGTGAGCAGTTCGCCACGTTCAGTAAGATTATTGAGTTTTGATGAAAACCTTCTGAACTCTTTAATTCATGAATAACCACCTCGAAAACTAGCAGATGTAATTAACCATCCTGTGACATGAGCAAAGCTAAACAATCCAGTGTATAAGTACCGCACGCTTTAAGTGAAAACAACACAAAATCAACAGTGGTTATTTGTGCATCTTTGCTTACTTGTCATCGGTTGGCCCGTGAACACACAAAACACACACGCAAAAGAAAGAAAGGAATGGGTGAAGTCTATAAATAAAGCAAGATCCCATGCAAACGTGTTTATCCTTTAACGGAAGATGATGTATGATGTATGGTGAGATAAAGAAGGCGTCATGTGCTACGAATTACCTCTCAGGAATGTAAACCATAACTGCTGTCAACTCCGACACCTTGCGGCCGCAACTGAAGAAAAAAGACGAGAACTGCATCAAGTGTGCTGCAACACGATAATGCACGCCCACATTCCACTAACATGAGGAAAATCCAAGACCTTCGTTGGGAGATAATTCTACACTCCTCATAATCTTCCGATTTTACTCCCCTTTTCCGTTCTCTATCCAACAATCTTCGAGAGAAATCCTTCGATAACCAAGAAGTTTTACAAGCTTGATGATTTCTTCAGCTCCAAACCAGCAGAATTTTTCAAACGTGAAAGCAAACAACTCTAGCATTGAGAAAGAGTGTAGATAATGTAGGTCAATGTATTACTGGTACATCTCAAATAATAAGTTTTTATAATGACCAAAAAGCGTTACGAACATTATCCATCATCTGAACACCATCTATGGAAAAAATACTCTCCCTGTTCCATTACGGCATCGCAAAGAAATTGCACTACGTCATGATGATGATAGTGAAGTTGCTATGAAGCAATAACAATCATTAGTTTATTTGCAGATACGGGGATTATCGCCTTCACAAAACCCTTATCTGTTGTCATTCCTTATCTGTTGAGTAAATAATTGCAGCTCTAACTTCCTTTCCGCTGTGTTCAGTTGTTCAGATATAGTTACATAAAGAAGGCTATTTGTAGAAGATTGTGACAAGTCAAAATGGAGTATTATTAAATTCTTCACAAAAGAAGTACTTACTCCAAATGAAATTAAATAACGATTGGAAGGTGTATATGGGAAACATACCCCTCATATTCTACCGTAAAAGAATGAACCAAAATTTTTCGAATGGGTCGAGAAAGCATGGGAGACGAAAGCGTGTAGGCCGGCCCTTGGAGGTACTCACTCCTGAAAACTTCGCTCTTGTAGAAGAAGAAATTATACGAGACCGACGGCTCAAAGTTACACAAATAGCAGCAAGGTTGGGTTTTTCTAAAACAACAGTCCTTCTAATTATTCAAGAACATTTAAACTTTAATAAGGTTAGTACAAGATGGGTGCCTAAGACTTCTTTCCTCAGTTCAAAAGCAGCAACGAGCAATCTGTTGTCAGGCATTTTTTGGAACCATGCTGTGGTAACGAGAGAGAAATTCTTTAAACCACTGCTATAGGAGATGAAACTATGGTTCTCTACTATGATCCCTTGTCCAAAAAGAATCAACGGAGTGGCGTAAACCTGGCAAAGCACCTCCTCTAAAGGCCAAGGTCACTCAGTCAACCAAGAACATCATGGTCACAATCTTTTGGGACTGTGAAGGAATACCCTTCATTGACTTCAAGGAGATGAACACTACAGTTAATGGGGAGTACTATACTGGCCTACTGCAGACTACGTGCTTCCATCAAAGAGAAAAGACGAGGAAAGCTGGGTGGTGGTGTGCGTCATCTTCACGACAAGGCACCTGTTCACAGAAACTGTGAAGAAATGTGGCTACAAGGAGATCGACCATTCCACCCTAAAGCCCAGATCTAGCTCCCAGTGACTATTTCCTCATCTCAAAACTCAATAAGAATCTTCGCGGAAGGAAATTTAAGTGTGACGAAGAGGTGATGGATGCTGTTTATGCTCATTTTGCAGACAATACTTCTGACTATTTGGGGGGGGGGGGTTGAAATGTTAATTGAAAGATGTGAGAAGTGTATTGCAATAAAGGGTAGCTATATTGAAGAGTGAAATGTAGTTTTTGTCTTTATCATATCTAGAAAATGGTTAGGCCGGAAACGTATGGACCTACCCTAGTATATCTCTTTCAAAATGTTTACATCTTTCATTAAACCTATACTTGGCACAGAGAATCTTCCTTAGTTACAATCCTGCTGTGCCCCATTAACTTTGCCGTACACGTCATCGTTGTGGTAATTGCTTTTTACCTTTTTCTTCACAGAATAAATTTGAAATGTGTCACCCTTAGCGCAACTATGACACGAAAGCGAATGTAGTTCTTATGTTATAAAGTGCACTCACAAATTACATAGTTAACCACTTATTCGTTTTCATGAAAAGAATCCAGCCTATTTCTAAGAATATCATCTCAAACAGTAAACGTTTAATATTAGGTGTAGTTTTCTCTCTCTATTTTTCACTCATCCTAAATTGATAGGTAGTATAAAAGGGCCATACATGTGCATTATTGGCTCACACGCGCAAACTTGTTAGGAATCATATGGCAGGCTCTTATCCTGGAGCGAGCGAGAGCTACGCTCAGAGAGCTGATGCGCTGTTTTTGACATGAACACAAAGAACCTAATTGTGATTTAAATTACTGCAAAGCTAATTTCTCCCGAGTTAGGTTTATTATGTGTGATTGGAAGGAGTGGTGATCAGTATAATTCTTCGGTTTCCTTTTCTCTCTTAGGGAGTTATAAGGTGGCATATAGGCCAAAAAAAATCATATTTGTTATTTTATGGTTCATACATTCAAGAATCATTTTCCAAAGTTTCACATTTTAATTCTATTTCTATATATCCCTAAAATTAAAAAAAGCATGGTTATGTTACCTGTCGTGCACACTTTCTCTTTGGCATCTTTGCTTTTGAAGTTCTGTTTTATTACTTTTTTACAGACAATTTCATTGTATCATATTGGAATGTTTTTTTCCTAATTTCTAAACCATATTTTGAAACGAAATATTTTTCTTGAATTAAAAAATTAGTTGAAAAATAAACGAAAAGAAATGTGAAGAAACGTTAAGAGAAATTTTTTGCTCACATTAAAAATTAAATTCATTGAAAAGATATAAGAAAACACTGTTTACAACAAAATGTGGCATATCTCGGTTAGTATATGTCTGCATTTTGGTGCATTTTCTACATATGAATACTGAGTAAAATGTACATATCATATGATACTAAATATAAAAGGCTGCGTTACATCTTTCTTTTAAACCATTTTAAAAAAACACATAAATTATACATAATATAAAATAAAAATAAAGTAACACTATTAACAATGTAACAAATTAACAGTAATAATAAAAGTAGAAAAGGATAAAACAAGAAGCTTCTTGCCATTGAAGAACTCCAGTAGTTCGAAATATAGCAGTTTCAAGTGTGATTTTATCTAAGTGTTTTCTAATTTTCTACTTTTATTATTACTGATAATTTATATATATACATATATATACCTATCTGGATATATGTATATCCAGATAACAGTGCAAAAATTAATGTTCTATGACAAAAATTGCAGCTTTAAATACATGCACAATACAGTTATGCGGGCTTTTGAATGGCTATGCCCATAAAATAATAATTAACATATTTTTCTTATTTTCTAAGCTTTTAAATTTTCAAAATGTATGTACCTTTTTCTCAGGAACCAGCAGAACTATTGTAATGATTTTTTGCACAAACTTAGAAGATATTTTTGGTATTATTTTATTCCAATGTTTTATGTATTTATTTATGTAAATTTTATATTGTGGAATATACAATATTTTGAAGTGAAACCTTTAGTTAAAATTTGTTAAATCAATGAAAATAGATAAGAACAAAGTGTTGCAAAAAATGTGGCACCTCTCACATAGTATATACCGATGCATTTTCTTCATGTGCCTATTGGGTAAGAGTTAACATTTATGATAGAGCACTGAAAAATAAAAAATTGTGTAATTTCTTTCTTTTTCAACCAAATCATAAAAAAATATCACATAAATAGAACAATTATCAAAATAATAGTAATTTTTTTCGTTGCTCTATAAAAAATTAGTTATTATTTATATTATTTTATTTTATTTTACAAGAGTATTTCTGTTTGTGTCATCTTATGAAAAGGCTTAGAGTACCATGCGTCAATTTTGGACACAGCAAACTGAAAAAAAAAAATGTCTTTATTGAAATTGAACCCTGCGTTGCATACAATCGCCTTCAGGCACCAACAATGTCTTAAAGTGATTAAACCTGTACTTCTTAATTTTTCTGTTATTGTTGTAAAGGCTTGAGCTACCTTTAATGTGAAATAACTAAACTGTGTACATAAATGTTCATGTTAAGCTATGCGAGAGCGAGCAGTTGTTTGTCAGATATAACTATTATTTATAGAGTCTGAAAAAACTGTAATGCTTCGAATCTTAAAATCCAATTGCACTCGCAAAACGACAGCTATAAACCTAGCTCAAAAAATAAAAATGTATATTTTTTATTTGAACAAATATCATTATTTCTGTAGGGACTATTACGTACCAATTTTACCAGGCAGTATCATAAACGCCATACCTTGTATCATGTTGTTAGAAATCTTCAAAACATGATTATTAAAATATGAAGATTTAGTATGCTTTGTGATCAAGGATCAGGGCATCTCATAGTTTTTCACAAAGAATCAGTAATACCTTTCAGATGCATTTATGTATTATATATGCTCTTTGTTCCCCAAGAAATGTATAAAGCGTGTTTACAACAGAATACGCTTCAAACCTTCATATTACAAAATGATTCCTAAGATTTCTCATATTTGAGAAATGTATGTGTTTTGTGTGGTTCCTGATCAGATATTGTCTCGCACAAATACAAATGTATCAGTTAGACGTTTGTGCGTCCAAATACGCACAATGTTAAAGAGCGTCCATAAATAAATCAAAAAAGCGTCCAAATCGGATAGCTACGAAGATTGAACATGACCATTTAGTCATCATCACTAAATAGAAATCCTCCTCTACAGCCTCGAAAAAATACACACATATTGCTTTATTGAATATGGTTGTTTTGCCTTCGATTTTTTTTTTTTTTTTTTTTACTTTTTTATTTACGGACGCTGCACAACATCTCAGGTCATCAGCGTCCCATTCAAATCAGGGCGTGAGACGGCCGAAAAATTTTGCTCAGAGGCCTTTTCTTTCAGGATTGAGGTTCTTTAACGTGCCGTAAATGAACGGCACGGGACCCACTGCTTTACTTCCCTTTCGAAGGGAACCACACTTAGGATTTTTACGCCTGAAAAAATCCATCGATCCTGGCCGGGTCTTCGAAAGTGTTGATCAATCTGATCAAGGTTTATCAGTTGCGCCAAACATTTCAAACTTGTTGACGATTTTAATGTAATCCGTTTCTTTTATGTTCTTCCCAGGCAAACAAATCCAATAATAAAGTATGGAGGTTCATCGCGTTGTTAGAATTTTCAGCAAAATCACCAGATATTAATATTTATCTTGCCTATGAAAGCTGTGATGCGCTCTCAATAACAAATGAATTACCATCTGTTAGCTTCCCGACTGCATTGGCCAAACGAGTGAAATTTTTCTTCTAATGTTTTACATACAATTGAATAGTGCTTTCATAGAACAAACAATTGCTAGTTCTAGGCATTACATTGTTGATCAAACTGCCGGGGAGATGGTGGATGCGTTTTTGGCAGCTTCTGATTCAACTGTGAACTTAAATGCTGAAAGTTACCAATGCAGCTCTGCAATCTGTAGTTAGGATTTTTCACTTATTTTCAATATTTTACGAATGCCTAATATGGCCTATTTTGCAGATAAAGTGATCCTTTATGGATTCAAACTGGCGGAACTCTGATCATTGGTGTGATTCTAATGGAGTTGCTACAAATTACTAACGTACATAACTCCATCCAAGTTGTATTGCTTATTTAGAAGGGGTGTACTAATAAGCTTGTTTCATCTATATACATTACATTCAAATATTTCTGGAATATTCCATTTAATTAGAAATGGGATAAGTAATGTTGATGATGAAATAGTTTGGATTAGGAAATATTCAAGGGAAGATTCCATTGAGATTATATTTGAGTTATTTGATAATAAAGGATTTTTCTACCACTTTTTCTACTATAGACTACAGACATTTAGGTCTGTTGCGACTTCTTTGTTTTATCAATTTTATGGTCTGCCAAAGTTATATATAATGTTTTTGGCAGTCTGTTTCCTTTCTTCAAATGGCAAAGAAAAATAATATCGGCCAGAAAATAAATGTTTTGACAACGTTTTACGAGTCAGTTGGCAGTGGTATGTGTTGCTTGTGAGTGAGAGAGGAGGAGAGACGAATCACTCGATGACAAACACAGAAATGTTTGAAGGAGAACGCGATTAACTTTACACGTATATAAAGAGTAAATGGATTCATTTTCCCCACGAAATGTAAATGTAATGTGTATATATACATATATAAGTATATATCTGCGTGTTTTAATTACATGAGCAACATTTATATTTTTAATTTGTTGCAAACCTAAAAATTCTAATTATAACATAGAAATATTCTTGAACTTAAGGAGATAGAAATAAAATCAAATTAAGAGAAATGTAAAAGACAAGGAAACACTGTCCTCTAAAATAACGCCAAATAAAAAAATCAATTTAAACAAAATAGGTTTGCTGAAAACTAGAATGATTTAAAATTAGGATAGAGCATTATAGTATTTTTTCCTAACTTCTAATAAGAAAAGGAAACTATCCAATAAATATTAGGAATAATTAGATTAATATAACATTTATAATGAAAAATAAGGTTTAGAGAAAATTAACAATACTAAAAAATGATCAATTGTTAATCATTAGCAGGTGTATAAATTATTGTGATCTCGTTTAATCTCTTCAGAAGTGACAAGAGACCCGCAAATACCGAGGCCTCAGTCTTAAGCCATCCAACACATGTAGGACACGCTTTCATCAAACTCTCTTCTCTTTGATCTTGGAATCGAGCAATTCAAAGTCGAACAGTTTTCTGATATGCAAAGGAAGACCGCATTCCATCATCTCTAAAATGCATTATTTTGTGTTCAACGAACAAGGCATGATGGTAGCTGTATCGCACCACCACCGGTGACAGGTCGTTAAGGCGCGTGCTCATGAGGAGGAGGTCTAGGGTTCAATTTCCGTTACGATTGTGTTCCCTCACTGAGGCTTTTTCCAAGTTTTCCTCAGTTCTCATTAATGGCAAATGCCGGGTAGGTATCCTAAAATATGGCCTGGAATGCTTCCTTCCTTAAAAAGAAAAATTACTTTCCCAATTTATCATTTATCCCCAGTTTCACCGCCTGTGATGCCTTAGCAGTTAAAACTGACGTTAAACAATATTAAATAAAACAGTGTGCTTCCCGTACAATGTTGACTTAGTGCGGCAGCTGCCTGCCCTATAGACATGTTATCCAACCACTCGTATTCTGTGTCGGTTAGGGGTGAGTTAAATTTGTAATGTAACCTTTTCCATTGTAGTACTTGATCCCACCTCTTAAAACAATAATTAGAATTAATCTCTAATATACTTAAGACTAGAAGGCCTATTCGAATTATATGATTCCTATAATGTTATGATCTAGACACTAAAATTTTCACAGCCTGTAGTCTATTTTATCTCTATCTGTTATAGCCCAGCTTTGATTTTCATAAAAATCTGCTGGTATTGTCATCATTTAATATAATTTAATCTGAGTATCTTTTCTAACTTTATTGTGGTTTTCTTTATGTATTAATAAATGCACTACTCTTGTGATTGTCATTTACTTCAACTAAATAGAATATATGGTATTAAATTGTTCAATGATAAATATTCCCCTCCTTAGATACCATAGGCCTCTTGGCTATAAAAACCATCACTATTGTTTTATACTTTTTAGATTGTAAGGTTAATTTCTTTTGTAATTTTATATTATGAAGCAGTCCTTTTTTTCATTGCATCTCAAAAAACATAAGATTTTTTAAAAAGGTCCCTTCACATTTTCATGATATGAACGGTGCTAAATAATTTTTCTGTCTGAGTATGGAAGAACTGTGAGCTTGTTGAATAAGTTTTATTGTGATATATTTAAAATTACGCATGCGCAGTTCAGTGAAGGTCTGAACATTGGAAGAGGCAGGGTATCCGGAGATTCCTCTGTGAACATAGTAATACATTTCGTGATTTGGAGCAACTTCCCACAAACAACAAGGAGAGTGCCGAAAGGGATCCATGAACACATGACTGTAGGATATACCGAATCTGCACCATCATACTATAAAGTCAATTTTGAAGCAAGCAGTTTATGTCAGGTAGATAGTCCATTGAAGATGATGGCCCTAACATTGGGCGGCCTGTGGAACCAACTTCCAGGGAAATGTGTAAGAATGCTTAGGATTTAATATTGACAAACGGACAAATTAAGATATCTGGAACAGTAAAAAAGTATCATTTCTGCATGCACAGTTTGGAAAATAATTTAGGAAGGTTTCACTATGTCCAAAATTAATGCAAGATGGGTTACAATTTGCTACTCCTGCACGACAATGTGCCAGTGGGGTCTGTAATCTAAGAATGTGGGTTTCAACAGCTGAAACATGTACTCTGCAGTTCTGACTTCGTCCCTCAGCTTTGAAGAAAAATTTTCGTAGACAACGGTTTTCAAGTCAACATGGCTGTAAATTCCTGCTATCAGACCAACCAGAAGATTTTTTTTTTTCTCAGAGCTGAAAGTCAATGCAAGAAAAGTGGATAAAATGTATTGAATATTCAGGGGAGTGTATTGAAAAACAAAATTAAAATAATTTTTGTAAGCTCTTTCTTTCAAGTTCATGTAGATAAATTATTGAAACTTCTCTCACCTTCAATTAATTATAAATAAAATAAGCTTTAGCAGCTTTTTCCTCATCCTAAATTTATTATCTATATATTTATTTACCTTTGATGTATAACTTATTTGAGAGTATGCTTGCATATTTCTTATAATTTCAATGAAATGCCTCCTTATTCCATAATTATTTCCACACATTTGTAGAATGCAATGACCTATAAAGTATGTGCAGTTCTTTATTAAAATGTTTACATTTTATACTATCTGCTTTAATAAAATAAATTATCCGAACAAGAATTTCCCTTTCTAAACTCTGACTGTTCTCCTAGGAGGATGGTTTTCATGCTATTTCTTCGTTGGAAAATATGGTGTAAATACCTGTCGTTTAGTGTTCCAAATTATGGTATAGTAACTTAATGGGTTCCATACAAGGTATAAATACACTACTTAATTCACAACATATGACGTTGATGGCATCCCAGTAGTATCACATTGTTAGCAAAAGGGTATCTCAGCTACATCGTCTTTACATCATTGGCTGCAGTTTGCTTTCTTCTGTGAACTAACTTCAACACACAACATCCCTTTCTTATACTGCATCTTTGCTAAGTAGCAAAAGTTTTACCTAAAAGTAAACTGAAGCAGTTCCTTCTACATTTCCTGAGCTCCAGCTGTAATTACTGAATGGTATTACGGCACTCAGCTTTCAGATGTTACACTTTTGACTTCTTACTCCCACTTATTTGGGTTGGTGATTTCTGGACTTCTACTAGAATACCGCTGCAGGTGGACATTTTATTTCTGTCCCAAATGAGCTCTTTTAAAATTGTGGCTTGGTCCCTCAGTTTACTAATAACAGGCATACCCTTGTAGTCAATGTATGTGTTAATGCCGTATAACCATGGAGCAACACTTTTTTTCGGGCACGATAATCCCTCTTAATGTATTTTATTTGTTTTATGAATATTTTGGAACTGTTGAAGTATTTTGTTGTCTTTTCGATGTTATTTTTAAATTAATGTTATATATATTTCACTGAGTAAGTTATTTTTTCTATTGTTTATGCACTCTTTCCTATATCCTTTTGTGAATAAAGTAGTGATAATGTATTATTCTTCGCTTATCTGGAATATTTTTGTATCTCTTCTTTGATTTTAATAGGTCAGAGTTCTTTTTTTAAATTATACGGGGGCATTTTATTCGTTCTGTATTGAACATTTATGCTATTTTTCTACGTTTTTAATGTTTCCCTACTTTTCTTAACGTTTTCTTTCCTCTTTCTACATATATAATGTTTTTTCGTAGTATCTTCAACTCATACTGACTGAAAAGTGTGTTCGAAACCAATAAGATGTTTACTAAATACCGCACTGCACCAAACTGACCCCCATCTGATGTAGCGGAAGTTATGAATAGTTTCTCGTTTCCAAAGTTAACAGAACTACCTGTTGATCCTTACATACTCCCCGAGATGCTTAAAATCTGGACGATCTTTACCGGCGGTGGTATGAAATGTCTGGTATTATTATTGTTCAACAAGCTTACTTTTTCCGCAGTCGTGTAAAGAATAACTTTGGAGAAAGTGAAATTAATTACTTTTGAAATATAAACCGTTATACTGTCTTAGGTCCTTATTTGTTAATGTATGCTAAATAGTCATTAGCTTAGATTTCCGTTTTGGGTTTAATGCACAGAAATCTCAGATATTTACGCTTGTGATTTTTTTTTTTATTTGGTTTATTTACGCCTTTAACATCTCAGGTCATCAGCGTCCCATTCAATTCAGGGCGTGAAACGGTCGACAAATTTTGCTCAGGGACCTCTTATTTCAGGCTTGAGGTTCTTTATCGTGCCGTAAATGTACAACATGGGACCCACCGCTTTACTTCCCTTCCGAAGGAAACCATACTTAGGATTTTTACGCCCGAAAAAAAGCCATCAATCCTGGCCGGGTTTGAATCCGCGATCTTGGGTTTAGAAGGAAGTATGGTTAATACTACACCACCAGAACAGACCTTTTAGCTTGTGGCATGTATAGATGTGCACCTATAGGTTTTTGTTGATTTGCAATACTCTTAAGTATATGATGTTCTATATATCGATAGACGGTTACCATCCTCATTGAGGGTACCTAGCTTTAAATAAACATGAGAAGGTTACACTAAGTAGGATTGACGGCCTTCGTGGTCTGGTGGTAGCGTTTGTAACTATACTCCGGAAATTCTGGGTTCGAATTCCGGTTAGGTTAAGCTGTCTAGGTAAGGTTTTTTCCCCGAGTTTTTCCTTTCCCCGAGAACGTGAGGGGTCAAGAATCCTGAGATCATTTGTGCTATCATTAATTCATTTCATTTTATTCATCCCTACAGACTTACACCTATAATATTCAGTCCTCAATGTATGGACTTTGCTAGAAAACCAGTGAAGTCAAAGAGATAATAAATAAAAGATAAAAAGGATTAAGCGTAAATCATTAGTTATCAGTAGTCGCATTAAGATTTTTTGCTACATATTAACACGATCAAGAAGCATAGGCAATGAGGAAGACTAGCAAACAATTCCTTGTACTCAATGTTGCCACGTATTTGAATGACACACTATAAATGTTTGAGGATATGGAGGCCATGAAAAGGAATTTTGTGTGTCAGTTCGGGTATGAAGTGTTTAACAAATGCGTTCAATAAACTACTTACATGAACTCTGGCATGACACGCATAACGCCTGTACAGTTTTTAAAAACCCCCAATGAAGAAGAAAGCGCTAGTAGAAGTAGTAGGGTTGAGTTTTCTGTAGTTTATAATTGCCAAAAACAATGGAAACGCCAAAATTCATCATGAGGATATGAACAATAAAGTTTTGAACATTTGTTGCTAATAGCTTGCTCCCGAATTTCCCTAACGTTAGGAAACATATCATATTAGACATTACATCTTACGTTCTAGATAAATAATCTAATTTTCTACCTCAAGCACTCCCATTACATAACGTTTATACACTATCATACATTTTCTATGCCTAGTACCAAACCGCCTAAAGCAAATAATAGATGTTCAACCGGGTCAAAGCACTACCCCGGGTGGCCGAGGTCATTAAGGCGAGAACTAGTTAGTGGGAGGTCTGAGGTTCGAATCCCGCGAGGAAGATCCTCCCGATTGAGGTAATTTCCAGGTTTTCCTCAGTCCTCATAAATGGCAAATACCGGGCAGGTACCCTAAACTTAGGCCTGGAATGTTTCCTGCCTTAAAAAATCCTTTCCCAATTTATCATTTCATTTCGTGTATCACCAGTGTTCACCGCCTGTGATGCCTCAGCAGTAAAAACGAACGTTAACCCCCCCCCCCCTCCCGCGGCTCGAAGGAACTAACCTAAAAACAGCTCGTAAATTGAGATCTTTGCAATCGAAAGGTGCTCAGGCTCCCATGTTTTTAAGTGTTTAACGCCCGTTTTTACTACTGATACTGGCGGTAGCTCCCATCACCTAACTAACTGTACATCCGACCACAATGAACTATTTTGGGCTGAAACGAGACCTTCTTTGTACCAATATACTTTGACACCGACATTTAATTCTAGTGTGCGTCATGCATCCACTGAACAGGGATAGCTAAAAGTGATGCTGAGCTGTGTTGTGTCCAGCATACAATGAAAACGAGCACGAATATTGCAATGTAGACTCCAAGCCGAGCAGAGAGCGGTTCGTCATCATTGGGCATGAGAGCTAATAAAAAAATGTTTGTTAATATTTACAACTTATTAAAATCACTTAAAACCAAATGATTTGTGTAATGCTTCATTTATTTGTCTATTTACACAAGTGCACGAAAATTAAACGTGACAACACAGTACCATAACTTATTTCGCCTCATGAAGCCAGTGTCCTAAGGTTCAAGTTCAAGTCGAGTGTCTGCCAATAAAGCAAGCAGGCTGTACTAGTCGATGTCGGACTTGTTAAGGCGTTCAGGAGAGCCAGAATAGTTTCTTCCATGTGCTCATATAACAAAATTACCAACATAACGGATCCAGGAGGTGAGTTGAATAATGGACATTAGAGGCCATTTTTCCGAGAGATAATTCTCCATAAGCCTCTCTTTTGTCATTTCCAAAGCATCTTGTATTGACATCTTATGAATAACAAAGCAATATTAAGAGAGTTTATTAATTGCACAAATGACCTCGATAGAATTTTACACATGCAAATATATATTTTTTTCATCGGACTCGTGTTTACTTCAACAGATGGTTATGTCAGAATTGTCAGCAATGTTTGAAAAGCGTGGTCTATAAATGTGTTTATTTTTCTTTTAATAATATCAATTAATCCTTTATTGTCTTAATGGCGCACAAGATACCATGAAATCAAAGCTATTGATGAATGTTTCTTTCATCATGAACCACCTACTGAAGTAACATCTACCACTACGTCAGAACGCAGGAGCCATTTTTTCAAATGTTGAACTAATTTCCTTCAGACATTTACAAAAATTTACAATAAGTGCCTAACATTAAAAAAAATTTTGTTTCAGGCAGTTTGTACATTAATATGCAAATTGTTATAGGGCTGCAATTATTTGAATTACAAGCATTTTCAATTTCTTGCAACATTAGACCTCATTTTGCACGAATTTCCAAAGCTCCTCATAGGGCACGTGTGTATGCGTGCTTGTGTTTTTCCCTGCTCTAGGCACGAAGCAAATTAACAACAAACGTGAACGAGATAAAATTGGTCTCGCATGGCTCAGATTATTGCAAGTAAAAGAATTTGCCCGTTTTGTGGAGAAAGTAATACCTGGAGGCATGTTATAGCAGAATGTAGAAACCTTTTAAGGAAGGTGTTTGCAACCACAATTTCTGCATTGCAACAGAAATTTGAACGTTTGACTGTATGGGAAATATATACACTAACTGTCAATGTTTCTGTCTAGCAACTGACAAAGGAGGACGATACTGTAGTTGACAGTTTTTTTTAAGGAAGGAAGTATCCAGGTCTAAGATTAGGGTATCATCCAGGCATTTGTCATTAATGAGGACTGAGGAAAACCTGGAAAAAAATCCCAATCAGGGAGGACGATCCTGGTGGGAATCGACTCCATACCTCTCATTAAAACCTCGGTGTATGTACACTGTTATATGAAGCTTTTCATAACAACTACCAATGTTGCTATGTATATCTTTTGTATGTCAAGTGGACTGTATCAACATCTGCTGCCTCAAGGTACAATTCACAGTTCTAATTTTTGAATAGTGAAAACTATCATGCTATACTCTTACTAGTACTATATAGGTAATTTTGGCGTGGACTCGTGAGCGGTAGGTCTGGGATTCGAATCCGCCAGGACCGTCCTCCCTGACTGAAGTTTTTTTTCCAGGTATTTCTAAGTCCTTATAAATGGCAAATGTCGGGGAGGTACCCTAAACTTAGGCCTGGAACGTCTCCTTCCTTAAAAAAAATCCTTTCCCAATGTATCATTTCATCTCGTGTATCATCAGTATCACCGCCTGTGATACCTGAGTACTAAAAACGGCCGTTAAATACCATTAAAATACTACTGCTACTTCTACTTGTACTATTACTTCTACTACTACTACTACTATTACTACTACAACCACCACCACCACCGTCACTATTACTACTATTACAATCACAATTACTATTACTACTACTACTACTACTACTACTACTACTACTGCTACTACCACTACTCTTACTACCACTACAACTACCACAACTACTATTACTATTACTACGACAACTATCATCACTACTACCACTACCACTCTACTACTACTACTACTACTACTACTACTACTACTACTACTACTACAACCATTACTATTACTACTGCCACCACTACTACTACCACTACTACTACCACTACTACTACCACTACTACTACCACTACCACTACTACTACTACTACTACTACTACTACTACTACTACTACTACTACTACAATACCACTATCGCTACCACAACTACTACTACCACCACTACTACTACTGCCACTACCACCACTACTACTACCACCATACTACTATTGCCACTACTACTACTGCCACTACTGCTACTACCACTATTACTACTACTGCTACAACTATTTCTACAACCACCACCACTACTACTACTGCTACTACTGCCATTACTACTACTACTACTACTACTACTACTACTACTACTACTACTACTACTACTACTACTGCTGCTGCTGCTGCTGCTGCTGCTGCCCCTCAGGGGCCGAATTTTTTGGGTACGGGGCGTAGCGACCCCGAGGCACCCGAGCTGCTTCCTCAGGTCCGCGCTCAGCGCGTTTGACTCCTTTTTATTTCGCCTCTTTTATTGTTTTATTTGTCCTACTTCCCTGTTCTTTGTCTGATAGGTGCCCCCGTGTCTGACACGGTAAAATGTGACTGGGTAACAACGTAACTCCCAGCATAGGGTTATCATGTAGAACAGGAGCGTATCCCCTGGTAAAGGCCAGGCCCGGGAAAGGGCCATTGCATGAGCTGTTTATCTTCCTGCAGGCGATTGGGTTCCTTTGTCAAAACACAGGAAGGTGTGACCCTGAGGTTACTTTGTTCAGGCCAGGTCCAGTAACCTAAGCCGGGGTGGCGCCCAGGAAGCAGCCTGCCATCGGAGAAAGTTGCAATGGTGGAGGATTAAATCGCTATGGTACTGGAAAACAATCCTTTACATTTTAAACGTAAGAGAGTTGACGTAAAAGAAGTATGCGAGAAGTCTTTCCCTCGATACTTGGTTATTAGTCGTACTGAAGAGAGTCAGTGGTTTACGACAGTAAATCCATTTAAAATTCAGAAGGGCATTGATGCCATAGCTGGACCCGTTAAGTCCTGTACCCGCCTACGCAACGGATCACTTTTGGTGGAGACACTTGGCCTGTCTCAAAGCAGCCCATTGCTGAAGGCGACGCTACTCCACGGTTATCCCGTCCGTGTTGAGAAACATAAAACAATGAATTCGTCGCGAGGAGTTGTTACCACCAATGTTCTAGACGGAATGTCCGACCCGGAAATTCAGAGTTGTCTGGAAGACCAAGGGTTCACCTCTGTTTATCGTGTACAGGCAAGGAAAGAGGGGGAATTGCAGCCGACCCGGACTCTTTTCCTCACCTTTGACAGAGTCGAATTGCCGCAGAGGATAAAGGCGGGCTACGAATTGATAGAAGTGCGCCCATATATCTCGAGCCCTTTGCGATGTTTTCAGTGTCAACGTTTTGGACACACTCGCATATCCTGTAAAAGTGCCGTTTCCATCTGTGCAACCTGCGGTCAAGCAAGTCACGAGGGAGCATGTCCATCCGCTCCTGTCTGCGTCAACTCCCGCCGTGATCATCCAGCCTCGTTCCGCGATTGCCCTCGTTTTAGAGAGGAGCGCTGTATCCAGGAGATCCGGGTGAAGGAAAAACTCTCCTTTACTGAAGCCCGGAAGCGATTCCAATCTCGCCAACCTGTCGTGCCTGAGACCGGCACCTACAGCGCAGCAGCTCTTTTGTGCCCAAGAAGTGCGATAGCAGTACGCATACTTGCGACCTTGTCTTTACACGGGTCCCAACTACGCCTAGTTCTCCAAAGCGCTCTACCGTAAAGCCCAAAGAGATAGTTTTACGCGAACGGATTTTTTAAAGTCGTCAACTCAGGTAGAGAAGAAAAATAGTCCTTCTCCTCCTCGGAGGTCACGCTCCCATGATGGGAGCAAACGCGCTAGGCGGTCGCCGTCGCCGCCTATACCCACATCCAACCGATTCCAGGCGTTGGAATCGGCGGATGCTTCTCAGCGGGAGAGACCTCCCTCTGAGGAGGTCATGGAGCAGGATGTGCCTGCTCCAGAAAAACCACCGAACTCCACACGAATGAAAAAAGGACGTTTGATTCGCCCTGGACCGTCCAAAAAGTAAGGTGATAAATTTTTAGCTTATTTTATCTAATTTTAACAATGGCTATCCTTTCGTGGAATGTGCGTGGTCTCCGTAGTCGAGGACCTGACCTCGAATTAATTTTACGCTCTACTGACTGTCCGCTAGTGTGTCTCCAAGAGACCAAACTTCGCCCACAGGATTCTTTTAATTTGCGCGGTTACTCTTCGGTGAGATTTGATCTCCCTCCCGAAGATGGCACTCCCGCTCACGGCGGAGTTTTAATTTTAATTCGCCATAACGTGTACAGTACTTCACTACAGCCCCAGACCTTTGCAAGCTTCTGCAGCTACAGTTCACTTCTCTGGCCTCAGATTTTCCATCTGCAGTATTTACTTGCCTCCGTCTGGTACACCATGGTTGATCTGGACAATCTTCTGTCTCAGCTACCACCCCCTGTCCTACTTTTGAGGGATTTCAATCCACACCATCACCTATGGGGTTCCACCTCGGAGTGAGCAAGGGGTAGCCTTTTAGCCGACTTTCTGGATGGTCACAATCTTGTACTGCTCAATACTGGTCAACCTACATATATTTCAGACAATACTCACAGTTTTTCACACTTGGACTTATCCTTTTGTTCTGTCTCATTATCTGTACATTTTACTTGGAATGTCCTCTCTGATTCATACTCTAGTGACCACTTTCCGTGTCAGCTTCATGTACTCTCTTTAAACGCACATTCTCAGCGCGCGCCAAAATGGCTCATTGAAAAGGCGAATTGGCCTCTCTTTTGACCTATGGCCGAATTTTCAGGGTTTGAATTTCCATCTATCGACGTCGCGATCGAGCACCTCCGTACGGTCAGCATAACAGCCGCAGATAACGCTATTCCCCGGTCGTCTTGTCACCCCAGAGCTTACCCGTTCCCTGGTGGAATGATAAATGCCGGGATGCTTTGCGTGCACTGCGAGGTGCTCTCCGAGTTTTTCGTCGCCACCCTACTTTAGCAAATATGATTCGCTATAAACAACTGCGCGCCAAATGCCACAGAGTCATTAAGGATAGCAAAAGGGCTTCTTAGATTGCTTTTACGTCTTCTTTTAACCGCACAACGCCTTCACCTGTAGTTTGGGAACGGCTACGACGCGTTGCGGGCAAACCTAGATTTACGCCTATACCCGGTCTTAAGTTATCGAATCGAGTCCTTACTACTCCGCTTGACGTTGCCAATATTTTAGGACGCACCTTCGCTGATGTTTCGAACTCCGCCAAATCCCCTGCTGCATTTCGCGCATTAAAGGAGCAGGTGGAGTCGATGGGTTTCTCTTTTGCCTCCGACCATCGGGAGTGCTATAACGTTCCTTTTACCGCCAGGGAACTGGAGCATGCCCTTTCTACCTCTCGTCATTGCGCACCGGGGCCAGATGGCATTCATGTTGCTATGTTGCAGCATTTGTCAGCAGAAGGCAAAGCTTTTTTATTACGGACTTTTAATTTTATTTGGTGTAATGGCATATTTCCTAGCGCTTGGCGAGTGGCCACCGTCATTCCTACACCTAAGTCTGGAAAGGACCCACATCTTCCTTCCAGTTACCGTCCCATTTCCCTCACCACCTGCCTCTGCAAGGTGATGGAACGCATGATAAACGGGCGGTTTATGTGGTGGTTGGAATCGAGGCATTTATTGATGAACGCTCAGTGCGATTTCCGGCGTCGCCGTTCCTCTGTCGACCATCTTATATCTCTTTCAACCCACATAATGGACGGCTTTATACGGAAGTGCCAGACGGTGGCCGTGTTTTTTGATTTGGAGAATGCATATGATATCTGCTGGAGAGGCGGTATCCTTTGAACACTTTACGATTGACGTAAACGTGGTCGTATGTCTGTTTTTATTCAGGAATTTATGAAAGACCGGGTTTTTAATGTTCGCATGGGATCAGTTTTATCATCTCGTTTTGTTCAAGAGAACGGTGTACCTCAGGGCTCGGTACTTAGCTGCACACTGTTTGCCATTGCTATCAATTCTATCACCGAATGTTTACCGCCAGGAGTACAATCGTCGTTGTTTGTAGACGATTTCGCCATTTATCTTACCTCGAGGAGAACTTGTCTGTTGGAACGCCGCCTCCAATGCTGTCTCGACCACCTTTACACTTGGAGTGTGAATCACGGTTTACGTTTCTCCGCAGAGAAGACCGTCTGCATGAACTTCTGGCTCCACAAGGAGAATCCTCCACCTCTGCTCCATCTTGGCCCAGACGCTCTTGCTTTTGCAGCTGAAGTTAGATTCCTTGGCTTAATCTTTGATAGAAAACTATGCTGGTCATCGCATACAGCACAACTCAGAGGCAAGTGTGAACGTTCTCTTTGTATTTTACGTATTTTAAGTGGCACATCTTGGGAGCTGACCGGACTATTCTTTTACGCTTTTACCGCTCTCTTATCCGGTCCAAACTGGATTATGGGTGTGTTGTTTATGGCTCTGCGCGACCTTCTGTTCTTCGCCGCCTGAACCCGATTCATCACCGGAGTATCCGTATTGCCATTGGAGCATTCCCCACCAGTCCTGTGTTAAGTTTATGTGCGAAGTCTGGCGAACCTCCGTTGTTTTATCGTCGGGATGTTTTACTTTCTGCTTACGGTTGTCGCTTAGCTGCGCAACCTCGTCATCCCACGAATGGGCCGTTTTTTAATGTGGCTTTCGATGGTTTTTATGCTGCTCGGTCTTTTACTCCTAAGCCTGCTGGCTTTCGTTTTCGGGACCTCTTAGGGACGTTGGACGTAGAGTTGCCTGCTTTTTTCTTGACCGGGGAAACTACTTCTCCCCTTGGTTCTTAGCAGAGGCACCCGTTCATCTTGGGCTCACGTCCTGTCCTAAGTCTTCGACCGCAGCACCTATTATTCGATGTTATTTTAGCGAGATCAAATCTTCTTTTACTGGATGGAATTTTATATATACCGAAGGCTCGAAGTCTGACACATGAGTAGGATGTGCTTTTGTTTTTAATGGAGCAAGTTTTACGTATGGACTTAACGTTGCGACATCTATTTTTATGGCGGAGCTTCATGCTATCTATCGGGCGGTTTTATTTATTTCTGATCAGGGGCTGGGGAACAGTGTAATATGTTCCGACTCTTTGAGTGCCATTTTAAGTTTTAGAAATCTGTACAACCACCACCCTCTTGTACAGAAGATCCTGGATGTAGTGTTAACTCTTTTCGACGCTGGCGTTAGAGTGACACTGCTATGAGTGCCTGGACACGTGGGACTCCCAGGTAATGAGGCCGCAGATGTCGCAGCTAAATGCGCTCCTTTAGACCCTGCTGAGTACGAGCAGCGTTTTTATTTCGGGGATTTTATACATTCTTTACGTAGATCCATTCTTTCGCACTGGCGCGAGGAGTGGGAATTACTCTCTACTAATAAGATCCGTGAATGTAAATCCGCCCCTTTTAACTGGTCGACTTCTTCTCGGGTTGTTCGTCGCGAAGAAGTAATTTTAGCTCGTCTTAGAATTGGGCATTGCCGTTTTAGTCACTGTCACCTTTTTAATGGTCAATCCGCTCCAGCTTGCCCTCACTGTGACCACCTCTTTACAGTACGTCACATTTTACTTGATTGCCATCATTTGG